>WNWK01038604.1:0-17857 GCA_009830355.1 Cherax destructor | reverse complement strand
ATGAGCATGGAGAATATATTATAGCAAAATTTAAATCAAAAGACCTGAAAAAAAACCTCACAGTGAAAACATCACAGACTACCACAGTAAAACATTCACCTTTTAGTAAAAAATTGGGAAACCTATAATTGATGCACAATAAACAAAGACCATTTGCTGCTCACAGGAGATTTCAACATAAACTCCCATACCAGGACCCACAGGTAAAGAATTACAAACACATGAGCAACTGCTTGTTGGGGGAACAATATCAAAACCTACAAGAATCTCAGACAGTATCTCATTATTAGACCACATCTGGACTAACACTATATCCCCTCTAAAATCAGGAATAATCACAGACAACACCACAGACCACTACCCTACCTTTCTTATAATCAACCTAGGTAATTTTCCCTAAGATATTTTTGAAAAGTTACCTTCAGACTACATAACGAGTCAGCTGTTAATAACTTTATTACAGTGATGATTAACATCGACTGGAATAACGAGTTAGAAACATATCCAGATACTAATGAATGCATCAATAATTTCCTTAAAAAAGCCAATCACCTCTATAACAAACATTGCCCTAAAAAAACTAAACAGATCACAGCTAAGAGACTCAACAATCCCTGGCTAACACCCAGCATCCTTAAATCCATTAACAAAAGGCACCAATATGAAAAACAATACAGAAGGGGTCTAATAACCAGAGAACAATCTAAACGCTACTCGTCAATCCTTACCAGCCTGATAAGAAGGTCAAAAAAATTGTATTATGAGAACAGACTACTTAACATAAAAGGTGATATGAAAAAGACCTGGCGCATACTATCTGCAATTCTAGGAAATAAAACGATAACCAAAAACAATACCATCAAATTATCAAAAACAGACGAGCCCCGACTCTCACCAACTGAGACAGCAAACAGACTTAATGTTTTCTTCTCCACCATAGGAAAAAATCTAGCGAGTAAAATCCCAAGCTCGAACACCCGTCCAACAGACTACCTCACCAACACCTACCCTGATACACTATTCCCAGCTCCTACCAACCCAGTTGAAGTCTCGCTCATAATCAACACCCTTAAAACAAGGCAGGAGACAAACAGCTTACCACCTTTTATGTACAAAAACGCTTCACAAGTACTGTCACCAATTATTGCAACACTCTTTAATAAATCCATTGAAACCTCTACCTTCCCAGCAATTCTTAAAATAGCAAGGGTCACCCCGATACACAAAGGTGGTGATCAAACAAACTTGAATAATTATAGACCAATATCTAACTTACCTCTGCTCTCTAAAATCTTTGAAAAATTAATTCATAGACAGATCTATTCCTACCTCGTCTCACACAACGTACTCAACCCCTGTCAATTTGGATTCAGGACCAACAACAGCACAAATGATGCTATTATACACATTCTAGAGTTAATATACACCGCACTTGAGAAGAAAGAAGTCCCGCTGGGAATCTTCATTGTTCTATGCAAAGCTTTTGATACAGTCGACCATGATTTACTGCTCACAAAATTAGCACACTATGGTATAAGAGGTCACTCACTCAACTACCTAAAGTCATACCTCACCAACAGAAGCCAATACGTGTACACAAATGGAGCGAACTCTTCCACAAAACAAATTACAGTCGGAGTCCCTCAAGGAAGTGTACTGGGTCCACTCCTATTCCTCATTTACATCAATGACCTACCGAATACATCACAACTACTCAAACCCATATTATTTGCAGATGACACAACGTATGTCTTCTCTCACACAAATCCAGTCATACTGGCCAACACTGTTAATGCCGAATTACAGAAAATATCAACATGGATGACGACTAATAAGCTTACTCTCAATACTGACAAGACCTACTTCATACAGTTTGGAAACAGAGCCACAAATGTTCCACTTAACATAACGCTCAATGGTTCACCCATCACAAGACTCACAGAGGGAAAATTCCTTGTTATCCACATTGACAGTAGCCTAAAATTCCAAACACACATACAACAAATTTCCAAGAAAATCTCAAAGACAGTAGGCATATTATCAAAGATATACTACTATGTGCCTCAATCAGCTCTCCTTGCATTATATCACGCACTCATCTACCCATATCTCACCTATGGAATCTGTGCATGGGGATCAACAACAGTAAATCACCTTAGACCACTCATAACCCAGCAAAAGGCTGGAGTCAGAATGATGATAAATTCCCACTCTAGACAGCATACTCTGCCAATATTCAAAAGCCTAAAACTACTCACCATAAAGAACATTCACACTTATTCTTGTGCCTACTACATATATAGAACTCTACACTCTAATATAAATCCTCCGCTCAAAATTCTCCTCACCAACTTTAATAGGACCCATGACCACAACACAAGACACAGATCACTTTTTGATATATCCCGAGTTCATATCAACCTATGTAAAAATTTTATGCACATAAAGGGCCCCAGAATCTGGAATTCATTACCAGTAAATACTAAAATAACTTTGTCTGAAGATCATTTTAAGACACTTCTCAAAAACCACCTACTCACCCTTAACTAAATACTCATATTAAAAAATACTCAATGTTATTTTCCTATAAGATAATTTCCATTTTTACTATTATGCTCTCTTATATTACTTTCAAAAATGCTCAATGTTATTTTCCTATAAGATAATTTCAATTTTTACAATTATATTACCAACTACTCACCCTAAACTAAATACGCATTCGGTAAATTACTTTTAAAAATGCTAAATGTTATTTTCCTTAAGATAATTTCAATTTTTACTATTAACTACCATCCTACTAAACACTTAGTTACAATGTAGTATCACCATAATGTAATTTAAACAATGAAATATCATCATATTGTAATCTGAACAATATTTAAATAAGTCAATCTCAATCAATTTCTCCAATATTATGTACATAGTCTATAAGCCATTAGATTAAGCTGCCCCTAATGCCATGGCATGTCAGTGGCTCTCCTTGCACTTCTATGTAAACTTCTATGTAAAATTGCGAAGAAATAAAATTTGTATTTGTATCTAAGAAGTTTCTGGTCCACAGAGCACCCACAAACGGATGTCAAGGACTCTGAGACAATGGAGAATAAATACCTCCCACGCTCCATCACCTTGAGACAATAACTAGGTCTTCCTGGACAGCTCTCTCAGCACAGTAAGAAAAGCAAAGTTGGCACAAACATGTCTCAAACACCAACCTGCTGGCCGAGGTACGCCAGTAATATATTTCTTTGGAAACTTTCCTCATCAACTTTCAAAGGTATCCTTAGACCTAAGAAAAGGTCTGTTTTTTAATGACACTTTTTTTTAAGCTCCCTGTACTCTGGTATTGTAAAAGTATTCAACAAACTTAAATTACTCCTGGTTGTTGACTGTGATGCTGACTCTAACACAAACTCAAGAGACATCAAAGAAATACAAGCGCACCAAATCACCTGCACCGAACTACTGAGTGACAGATTACTCCATGGCATAATAAACACCTATGTAACCTAACTGAGGATGATGTTAAAACAGAATTAAGGGGCACGTAAGTTCCCCCGTCTTCTAATAACATGGTGAATTAGACACATATGCAACACTTGGGTATCTTTATTGAGGAAACGTTTCGCCACACAGTGGCTTCATCAGTCCATACAAAGGAGAATCGTGAAGAACAGGAGGAGTTTGAGGTGGTCAGTCTCTCAACCTATAATCTACCTTGTCAATAATTACTATCGCATTTGCTTTATCCGTTTCGTAAGGTTGTAGAGGTGTGAGCTTTGCTCACACCTCTACAACACAATTGTAATCAAATATTTAAGTTATACCATGAATTAATGAGAGATCGTAGACTTCACCTTACGAAACTGATAAAGCAAATGCGATAGTAATTATGGACAAGGTAGATTATAGTGGAAAAATAAACACGATATTAGAAGACGGGGGAACTTACGTGGCTCTAAGCAGAGACTGTCACACAGACGGCGAAGAAATTTGTGACAAATAGAAATGGGGAACTAAGCCGTCCTAGTGACCTTTGTGGACACGCTCCCACACAGGGTATACTGTATATTCAAGGTGATGACTGAAGAGTAAAGACATACTCATCACGCCCATCCCAATGTATTAAATGTAAAACATATAGTTATTCCAAATCAAGCTGCACGAGGTCAATTAAGTTTGGCAAATGTTCGGAAAAACATTATACACATTAATGTACGGGAACCGCTCTTAAATGTTCAAATTGTGTTGGTGAACATGAGGTGAAGGACAAATCATGACCAACATAATTATCACAGATTTCATCAAAAAACAATCTAAGAAACTGGTAGGACATACAGAGGCAGCTTAACACTGAACCCGGAACACCGCTTTCCTTCACATATCAACCCCCCGTCCCCACACTCCTCACCTTCACCTACTGCATCCTCATATAACCACCCCCACCACCCACAGTCAGTCAACACAGGCCCTACAAAACATCCCCCTCAACAAGGATTTTGCAAGCGCACTTGCAGTCGAAATATGGAAAGTACTCGTGAAAATCCTAACAAACCTTATCACTCAGCAACTTCAGCCCATAATGACAAATTTTTCCACCAACCCCACAGGGACTACACCTCCCACATCCCAATATACAAACACAAAAGACAGACCGACTTGATCAATCTTCTACCAGGACTACTCCCACCGCCCGCAGTCCTGGTGGAAATTTAAACTCCACACCACACTCCGTGGTGGGGTTGATAAACCAAGCACTGTTTTTACACAAGGCACAAACATGAATCACTCATTATCATCACATCAGCGAGACAGACAGTACACACAAACAGCCAAAAACCTACCAAGACGCCTCTAAACTTCCTGACCTGGAATTCTGATTGACACCGAAGAACAATCTTATTTGTTAAAAGCTTTAATATGCAACACAACAACAGACTTAACCAAATGGACGGAGACATCATCCTTCTCACACCAAACCCACAACACTAAATCAGTAATAAACGTTCGATTCCCCTCAGAGGTACACATTCTCTCATAGGAATAAAAGTGTATATTCGTATATTGTTTTATAGGAATATACTCGTATAAAACCCATGAGGAACTATGAGCACAGTTCAACTAGATTATCATCTAGACCAGCTAGAAGCCTCAGTGAGCATTACTGTTGATCTTAAACACTAACATGGAACAAAGACACTCAGAATAAGGCAGAGCTTGACCGTTACAATTAAATAACTACCTCGCCCACCATACCTGCCCACATGTTTTAACTACCTGGAGAGGGTTTCGGGGGTCAACGCCCCCGCAGCTCGGTCTGAGACCAGGCCTCGTGGTGGATCAGGGTCTGATCAACCAGGCTGTTACTGCTGACCGAGCGCAAACTGACGTACGAACCACAGCCTGGCTGGTCAGGGACTGACTTAAGGTACCTGTCCAGTGGCTTCTTGAAGACAGCCAGGGTCTATTGGTAATCCCACTTATGTATGCTGGGAGACAGTTGAACAGTCTTGGGCCCCATACACTTATTGTGTTGTCTCTCAGTGTACTCGTGGCGACCCTGCTTTTCAATGGGGAATGTTGCATCTCCTGCCGAGTCTTTTGCTTTCATAGGCAGTGATTTTCGTGTGCAAGTTTAGTACTAATCCCTCTAGGATTTTCCAAGTGTATATTATCATGTATCTCTCTCGCCTGCGTTCCAGGGAATACAAATCAAGGGCCTTCAACCGTTCCCAGTAATTTAGGTGCCTTATCGTACTTATGTGTGCCGTGGGAGTATTTTCTTCTACCATTTCCTATATGCTATTCGTCCACTTTATTTGAAAGCAAAATTTATTAAAAAAGAAATAAAAAGGTAGAACAACATGCATGACAACTCAAAAGCTATATATCAAATACTTCGTCCAGCTCCCCGGCTGTGGGCCCAGAATACTGCAGGTATTTTTCCTCTGGATCGCAACGCTGAGTCTCTGAAATAGGGCTGCCCACAGGATGGGTATAGGGTGCATAATAAAGATATTAAACTAACTCTGAAATAGGAAGCTGGCCGCACTGGGGTCCTTAGTTCCCGTGATTAGTTTTTCACCTAACTCGTTAAGGAATCTGAAAGCACACTTGCCCCATTCTCCGAGTCTCCGACCCTACTGGGACGAAGCTATAGAATGGTGCCAGCCCTCCGTATTTGTTGATCTTTTGTGTCCCCCAGCTTCAAAGTATTATAAGTACGTGTTAGCCAATGAAGACGCACAGGTGTAGTCCCATACAGTCTGCTTATTCTCTTTCCAGGGTACCACGGTGACTCCATCTTGACGCTTTTGGCTTCTGTCAAGCCTCAGTCAGTACATAAGAGGTTATGCTGGGCAACAGACTGTGGCAAGACTTCACTTGATGTTAGTGACCTTTTCGTGTCTGGCATACTTCCCTTAAGTTTATTCAGGTATACACAAATACAGTTACACAAATTATCGTACATAACAGCTTATGTGTAGAGAACCTGGGATAACCCAAAAAAGTCAGACAAAGTGACTTATTTCCATTGGGGTCCTTCAAAGATTTATGCCAACAGCATTTGGTGTTCCCAGGCGGTCACCTATCCAAGTACTGACCAAACCCAACGCTGTTTAACTTCGCTGATCGGACGAGAAGCGGTGCGTTCAACGTGTTGTGGCCGTTGACATCCAACGTATGACAGACGAGACCATGTACCTGTGTTTGGTGACTATGGGGGACGGCTAGGCGAATGACCTGAGGGTCGAGGCGAATTCCCAAGGAGGAATTAAAGACAGCTAAAAAGAAATCTGAATGTGGTGCCTTCACCGCTAGGAGGCGAGCTTTGTTTTTAATGAGGTATTGTTGAACATTGGGCGATTTTTTTTCACGATCAGTTTGTAGCAGTGGAACTGTTTGCGATCTCTTCGTATTAGTAACCTACGACGGCTAATATCCCAGGATAACCCCCAAAATGTCAAGCAATCTGGCTTATTTCCATTTTTTGGGGGGTCCTTACCTAGAATGAGGCCCACATTTGGCTAACTCCTAGGTATCCATTTTTCTAGATAACAGGTACGTCTCATCTCGCCCAGGGTTCGACCCTGGAACTTTTCGCTCGTGAGACAAACGCGCTACCACCTGACCACCTTATCTCTCCAAGTTTAGTCCTCTATGTACTCGACTGAAGAAGCGTACTCTGTAGGCGCAACTCTTCGCAAATAAACATACCAAAGCATTGCACAAACGTTGGTAGCGCACTCAGCTCACACACTGAGGTCCATGGTTCGATCCCCGGTACGAGTGGAAACATCGGGGATGTTTCCTTAAGACACCTGCTGTCCCTCTTCACCTAGCAGTAAATAGGTGCCTGTGAAGTTGCCCGAAATGCTCTGCATAAACAGAGAGTTACCATATAGTATGACATTGGCGTCACCTAGTAGTATTATTATTATTATAGCAAAACCACGACTACAGTGGCCAGACTGCCTGAAAATACTACGTAGAATTAAATGTACCACGACTACAGTGGCCAGACTGCCTGAAAATACTACGTAGAATTAAATGTACCAACACTACAGTGGCCAGACTGCCTGAAAATACTACGTAGAATTAAATGTACCACGACTACAGTGGCCAGACTGCCTGAAAATACTACGTAGAATTAAATGTACCAACACTACAGTGGCCAGACTGCCTGAAAATACTACGTAGAATTAAATGTACCACGACTACAGTGGCCAGACTGCCTGAAAATACTACGTAGAATTAAATGTACCAACACTACAGTGGCCAGACTGCCTGAAAATACTACGTAGAATTAAATGTACCAACACTACAGTGGCCAGACTGCCGGAAATCACTACGTAACAGTAACAGTGTACGAGGGAAAAACACCAAGTATCATGGAATACAACGAATTAGCACACTAGGTAAACATCATATCCTATTCGGACTTTCAACTTTCTGACTAAAGTATACTACGTAACAGTATATTTTTACTGAAATATTAACAAAGAAGAATTGGGAAAACAATAATAAGAAAATAATAATAATAAATAATATTTATTGCGGTCGCAGCGCAATCTGAGAAAGGTATCCCCGTATATCATAAGCCCAGCCTCCTCTACCTCAATGATCCGAGAAAGGTATCCCCGTATATCACAAGCCCAGCCTCCTCTACCTCAATGATCCGAGAAAGGTATCCCCGTATATCATAAGCCCAGCCTCCTCTACCTCAATGATCCGAGAAAGGTATCCCCGTATATCATAAGCCCAGCCTCCTCTACCTCAATGATCCGAGAAAGGTATCCCCGTATATCATAAGCCCAGCCTCCTCTACCTCAATGATCCGAGAAAGGTATCCCCGTATATCACAAGCCCAGCCTCCTCTACCTCAATGATCCGAGAAAGGTATCCCGTATATCATAAGCCCAGCCTCCTCTACCTCAATGATCCGAGAAAGGTATCCCCGTATATCATAAGCCCAGCCTCCTCTAATCCTAATAAGATACTGGGTTATGAGATAGACAGGATACTTCACTCCACTTCCCATGTAACCAAAAAGATAAATTTAGCTAAAGCTCGACTTGCCACTTTATTCAGATTTCAATCAGCTCCATCTCACGTGAAAAAACACCTGTATAAGATGATGATAAGACCCTTACTTGAATATCCGTGTGTGCCTTTGTCATTAACAACAAAAACAAACATGCTTCAACTACAACGAGTTCAGAACAAAGCAATCCGTTTTATTACAGGCACAAGGAGAAGAGATAGAATTCGAATGGCTGATCTACACGTTCAACAAGACATTGTTGCAATGAATGTTCGGCTTGATCAGTTGAAGAAAAGGCAATTGTATACCATGCAGGATTTGTATCTCCCAGACAGAGAACATCCTACCTTTTTTGTTAATACCACCGATTACTTTATTAATGCAGCTCCTCATAGAACTCAAAGAACGACCCTCCATCAGCGAGTGAGAAGATATATACATAAGGATGATTTTCAACGCCCCAAGATCTTGAGTGACCTTCCAGAGGATCCAGATGATTGGGTAACTCCAGAACCTTTCTATGTCTACTGATATCACTTCTAACCCAAGTTCTGGTGATTCCTGTTTTACTTCACAGCTATTACATCCATTTACGTAACAGTGCCAATAATACAAATGTTGGACACCACCTTTGCAAAGCACGCCGGCCAGCATCTCTAGATAGCAGTTTTTATAACCATCACTCGCCTTGCTATCGTCCTTTAATTTACGTCCAGCAATTTATTAAAAAAAAAAAAAAAAAAAAAAATTGCACTTAGTATATATACCCTTTGCCGATACAGAGTCATGCAACTATAACTTTGTTATACCTGTGTGACACTGTTGGGCAAATATTATGCACCCTTTTGATATATTACCTTGATATACCACTAAACACATATATTATGCACCAAAGTGGTTGGGCCACTTACCTTTTATCCTTCCTCCACACACACCCCTATTTTTCCCAATTTCCATCCTTACCTATCCTTCTTCCTTCCCCATCTTACCAAAGCTCTGGTCAAAATGTTGATGATGCTGAAAAAGTAGCAAAGCCTATTGTAACAGACCTTTAAAAAAAAAAAAAAAGGTTCCGATCTATTCCAGCATTTTAAATTATTATTACAATCAGAACTTAGCGCTAAACCCACAGGGATCCCAACATTTTCAAGAACGTATAAAAATGTTCTCTGAATTACGTTGTGTCAGGCTTTCAGGATCGTTCTTACATATGGTCTAAAACTGTTGCTTGTTTCCTAAACCGAAAATTTCGCATAGCACTCAGGGTTTTAACCTTTCACGGTTACTGACCACCAATGGACTGCCCAATATATGCCCATATTGCCTTCACCAGACTGGAAATTATCACCATCACCAGTACTATTAGGCACCAGTATGACTACAAAAGATGTCAATAGCTTGTTTTTACTTTACATATGGATAGATAGTAACACAACAGCTGATAGTTTATTCTAAAAATAAAAAACATACCACGGGTGGGGTTAGAACCAGCGATCAGTCTCAAAACTCCTGACCGACTCGTTAGCCACTGGGCCAGCTAGTTTATTCTAATCTAACAACTAATTTTTTTGAAATGTTGAGATATTGAGTCCCATACCCCCTTATTTGGTTACCATACCCCAGTTAAGACCCCTGGGTCACAGGTCTTCAGGACGACTTAGAAAAGAGGTCTTGAAAGCCACTTTGTTACTCAAACACTATACAATTTGCATTTATTCAAAATAAGGTATAAATTTCAATGACGACCCGCCAATACCTCAGTATTTGATTATATTCATACACTACCGATAAGCAGATATATGAGATATAACACTTTAGTATCATTATTTGCAAAAAATAAATCATAGATACTAAGGTGTTGTATATATGTATTATTAATTTAAACGTTCGTATAGAATGTTAAAAATAAATCAGGGAACGGTGAGGTTTGAACCCATGGCAAGTGAATGCTGAAACTCACAGGCCAGTGCGTTAACCACTCGGTTAACTGGACTCTCAGTTTTAGCACTCACTTGCCATGGGTTTCAACCACCCGTTCCCTGATTTGTTTGTAATCGTGTTATTACGATTTCCTGGGTTAGTGCGAGCGAACCAAAACAGGAAGCATGACAAAGGCCGCTAA
Source organism: Cherax destructor (assembly GCA_009830355.1). Lineage (NCBI taxonomy): Eukaryota > Metazoa > Arthropoda > Malacostraca > Decapoda > Parastacidae > Cherax > Cherax destructor. Next base: position 7,190 of record WNWK01038604.1, on the reverse strand, counting down.
TGACGCTGTAGTTGCTAACTTGCCTAGCATCCTCAGGAAGTCCGTCTGGAGATTGTGGAAGATACTAGAGCAAGTAGGTGTCCCTTAGCTTGGTTGGTAACATGCTCCACTCCCATACCGAGTGTCCCTGGTTCGATACCCGGCTGGATGGAAACGTTGGACATGTTTCCTTGACACCTGCTGCCCCTGTTTACCTAGTAGTAAGTAGGTACCTGGGTGTTAGCTGACTTCTGAGGGTGGCATCCCGGGGAAGGATTAGTATACCTTTGATAGTGCGGCTTTGAAATGAGCTGAGGTAGGATAACAGCTCTTGGCCTCTAAAATTGATCTGTGTAAAAAAAGAAAAAGAAAATGGTATTCGCATTCAAGACGAAGTAGAGAAATAGGAGTCTACTAAATCTTTAAACCCAAGGTGGGGAAGTATACCTGGAGGGTATACCAGGGTGGGGAAGTATACCTGGAGGGTATACCAGGGTGGGGAAGTATACCTGGAGGTATACCAGGGTGGGAAGTATACCTGGAGGGTATACCAGGGTGGGGAAGTATACCTGGAGGGTATACCAGGGAGGGAAGTATACCTGGAGGGTGTTCCAGGGTGGGGAAGTATACCTGGAGGGTGTTCCAGGGGTCAACTCCCCGCGGCTCGGTCAGTGACCACGCCTCGCGGTGGACCAGGGCCTGATCAACTAGGCTGTTACTGCTGGCCGCACGCAAACCGACGTAGGAAGCATAGCCCGGTTGTTCAGGTACTGACTTTAGGTGCCTGTCCAGCTCCTTCTTGAAGACAGCCAGGGGTCTATTGGTAATCCCCCTTATGTATGACACTTACTGTGTTTCTTAGCGTACTCATGTCACCCCAGCTTTTCATTGTGAGGATGTTGCACCACCTGCCGAGTCTTTTGCTTTCGTATGGAGTGATTTCCGTGTGCACATTTGGGACTAGTCCCTCTTGAGATTTTCCTGGGGCAGGGTAAGGGTTTCCAGGGGCAGGGCAAGAATTTCCAGGGGCAGGGTAAGGGTTTCCAGGGGCAGGGCAAGAGTTTCCAGGTTCAGGGCAAGATTTTTCAGGGAAGGACAAGGGCCTTAAGGGGAGAAAGCAAGAGCTTTAAGAGGGAGGGCAACGACTTTCTTGGAGTGGGGCAAGTGTTTCCAGTGCGAGGGCAAGTGTTTCCAGTGCGAGGGCAAGTGTTTCCAGTGCGAGGGCAAGTGTTTCCAGTGCGAGGGCAAATGTTTCCAGTGCGATGGCAAATGTTTCCAGTGCGAGGGCAAATGTTTCCAGTGCGAGGGCAAGTGTTTCCAGTGGGAGGGCAAGTGTTTCCAGTGTGAGGACAAATGCTTCCAGTACGAGGGCAAGTGTTTCCAGTGCGAGGACAAATGTTTCCAGTGCGAGGGCAAATGTTTCCAGTGCGAGGGCAAATGTTTCCAGTGGGAGGGCAAGTGTTTCCAGTGCGAGGGCAAGTGTTTCCAGTGCGAGGGCAAATGTTTCCAGTGCGAGGGAAAAGTGTTTCCAGTGGGAGGGCAAATGTTTCCAGTGCGAGGGCAAGTGTTTCCAGTGCGAGGACAAATGTTTCCAGTGCGAGGGCAAATGTTTCCAGTGCGAGGGCAAGTGTTTCCAGTGGGAGGGCAAGTGTTTCCAGTGTGAGGACAAATGCTTCCAGTACGAGGGCAAGTGTTTCCAGTGCGAGGGCAAATGTTTCCAGTGCGAGGGCAAATGTTTCCAGTGCGAGGACAAATGTTTCCAGAGCGAGGGCAAGTGTTTCCAGTGTGAGGACAAATGCTTCCAGTACGAGGGCAAGTGTTTCCAGTGCGAGGGCAAATGTTTCCAGTGCGAGGGCAAATGTTTCCAGTGCGAGGACAAATGTTTCCAGTACGAGGGCAAATGTTTCCAGTGCGAGGGCAAGTGTTTCCAGTGCGAGGGCAAGTGTTTCCAGAGCGAGGGCAAGTGTTTCCAGTGCGAGGGCAAATGTTTCCAGTGCGAGGGAAAAGTGTTTCCAGTGGGAGGGCAAATGTTTCCAGTGCGAGGGCAAGTGTTTCCAGTGCGAGGACAAATGTTTCCAGTGCGAGGGCAAATGTTTCCAGTGCGAGAGCAAATGTTTCCAGTGCGAGGGCAAATGTTTCCAGTGCGAGGGCAAGTGTTTCCAGTGCGAGGGCAAATGTTTCCAGTGCGAGGGAAAAGTGTTTCCAGTGGGAGGGCAAATGTTTCCAGTGCGAGGGCAAGTGTTTCCAGTGGGAGGGCAAGTGTTTCCAGTGTGAGGACAAATGCTTCCAGTACGAGGGCAAATGTTTCCAGTGGGAGGGCAAGTGTTTCCAGTGCGAGGACAAATGTTTCCAGTGCGATGGCAAATGTTTCCAGTGCGAGGACAAATGTTTCCAGTGCGAGGGCAAATGTTTCCAGTGCGAGGGCAAATGTTTCCAGTGCGATGGCAAATGTTTCCAGTGGGAGGGCAAATGTTTCCAGTGCGAGGACAAATGTTTCCAGTGCGAGGACAAATGTTTCCAGTGGGAGGGCAAATGTTTCCAGTGCGAGGACAAATGTTTCCAGTGCGAGGACAAATGTTTCCAGTGCGAGGGCAAATGTTTCCAGTGCGAGGACAAATGTTTCCAGTGCGAGGGCAAATGTTTCCAGTGCGAGGGCAAATGTTTCCAGTGCGAGGGCAAATGTTTCCAGTGCGATGGCAAATGTTTCCAGTGCGATGGCAAATGTTTCCAGTGCGAGGGCAAATGTTTCCAGTGCGAGGGCAAATGTTTCCAGTGCGATGGCAAATGTTTCCAGTGCGAGGGCAAATGTTTCCAGTGCGAGGACAAATGTTTCCAGTGCGAGGACAAATGTTTCCAGTGGGAGGGCAAATGTTTCCAGTGGGAGGGCAAATGTTTCCAGTGCGAGGACAAATGTTTCCAGTGGGAGGGCAAATGTTTCCAGTGGGAGGGCAAATGTTTCCAGTGCGAGGGCAAATGTTTCCAGTGCGAGGGCAAATGTTTCCAGTGGGAGGGCAAATGTTTCCAGTGCGAGAACAAATGTTTCCAGTGCGAGGGTAAGTGTTTCCAGTGGGAGGGCAAGTGTTTCCAGTGGTGAAGCACCACCTGCTTCACGAGGCTGCTGGTCTGATTGCTCGTGTTAGCCCTCCCACATTACGAAGGAACCTAAGAGGAGATCGGCGATTAACAGCTCCTGTAGCGGGAGATACCTCAGTTTGGTGCCCATAGTTGCGTCAACCCTTAATTTAGTACGAATAATGAAGGTGCACAACAGTGAGAGTTCGTTGATATTCTATGCCAGTAGAACGATCAATTCGCCAGCAACGTTTGGGCAGATTTAGGAGAATATATTCAGACACCAACCGCCTCACCAGTGTTGGTGGCATAACCCACTATAACACGGTGTTCGCAATGCATGCAACAAGTAGCAATAGCACAGTATGACTTGCAGGATACACACACAGTAGCAAGACTGCCAGGCAATACAAAAGGCGATAGCGATACCAAGACCAGCTCTAGCTCCAGCTCCAGCTCCCGGACAGAGCTTCCCATTTTACGAACACAGGTTATGAATGGCCTGTGACCTGGTCGTAATGGGTTTTGGAGTAAAACAAACTCAGTAGATAGACTAAAACTTGCATTTCCTTCACCAGATATAATTTGCCAAATATATACATGTACACTGATGTACAATATGTACAGAGATTGAATAGTAAGTGTACCACACGACGGTGACAGAATGGCAAAAGCAAAAGCCAGAGAGAGCACCGTACTCAACCAGTAGGCAGGAAGTCTGGCAAATGCTGACCGCAAGTGAACCACATTGCCTCGGCATTTGGCGAGCTCGCCTGTGATTGATCAATGAACCAAGGTACTGATTTAATGACGGGTACCCTAATAATCGTTAAACCCTTAGCACCCGGTTCGCTGGTTGGGAGGCAGCCTATGTGGGAGTGTGACATACGCCGAATAAATTGTAACGTATTCTTTGCATGCTACACGACATATAAAATACTGAGAGGAATTGACAAGGTGGCAGAGACAGGATGTTCCAGAGATGGGACACAGCAACAAGGGGACACAGTTGGAAGTTGAAGAATCAGATGAGTGACAGGATGTTAGGAAGTATTTCTTCAGTCACAGAGTTGTCAGGAAGTGGAACAGTCTGGGAAGTGATGTAGTGGAGGCAGGATCTATATATAGCTTTAAGAAGAGGTACGATAAAACTCATGGAACAGGAAGAGTGATCTAGTAGCGACCAGTGAAGAGGCGGGGCCAGGAGCTGTGAATCGACCCCTTCCAACCACAACTAGGTAAGTACATATGAATACCAGGGCCACCCGGGAGTCTTCAGAATAACACACACAAGAATAAATAAAACACGTAAGAATATGCAATAAGACACATAAGAATACACAAATGCGAAGAAGACTCTCAAGAATACATAAAAGAGGCAATGATACGTTTTATTTCTGTTCTGTGTATGACAAGTTTTGGGGAACTAGAGGAAGTATTCATCACACACACACACACACACACACACACGCTACTACACGTTTTGCGTGCACAGAGATGGGGGGACTAGGATTATGGAATACAGGGATACCTTTCTTGGATTACTGAAGTAGAGGGTCTAGCATTATAGAATACAGGGATACCTTTCTTGGATTACTGAAGTAGAGGGTCTGCACTATGGAATACAGGGATACCTTTCTTGTATCACTGAAGTAGAGCGTCTGGCATTATGGAATACAGGGATACCTTTCTTGGATCACTGAAGTAGAGGGTCTGGCATTATGTAATACAGTGATACCTTTCTTGGATTTAGGAAACAGAGGGTCTACCATTATTGAAAACAGGTATACCTTTCTCTGATCGCGCATCGACAGAAATAAATTTATTTTATCTAGATAGGCTTTCCCATAATAAGCATAAAGAGGAAAAATTACAGCAGATAAGTGATGGTCAGTGCACGTCTTAAAAACATTCAATAACATCAATTGTGAGATAACCAAAAGACTAAAACATAAAACTAGGTTTAAACTATCAATTATATTGCCTTTTCTACAGACTGGTAAAAGCGCCACAAGTCTACATGGTATAAAATATTACCGTAGAGCAAACACGTATTCAGTCACATGTACTCACGTCACTACTCACTACATATATGTACATCCTCTCTTCCCGACAGATCTGTGACCTAATAAAGCCCACTGTGTGGGCGAAACGTTGTTAATGAAGGATTGAATCATACTGCCTGTCTGTATCAATTGTGTTTATATTTGATTTCATTGCTCTCCATGTATTCAAGCCTAATAAAAAATATATGACCTGATTTGAGAGTTATTACTATATTTATAGGGAAGTACTGAACCCGTATGGGTTATAAAACTGTGGAAATGGAAGGCATTGAGGCTCGATTCAAGGAACTGGAGCACAGGTTCAATTACTGAGATCAAGAGCCCCCCACCAGCATCAAGGAACCTCCCTCCGGGAACGCCTTGAAACTGTTCATCTTAGTTTTAAATTACAGTATTAAATGATTTTTAAAAATAATTTAATTAGGGTGTTTAAATATTTATGCAGTATGTTTAAGCAGTGTAAACAGACTATGTTCCTAAACATTGCACCACTTTCCTACTGAGTTGTCACAAACACGCGCTATTTCCTGGTTAGGCTGACATCCAACAATGAAACGATCCTCTTACTCATCTCAGTGTGGATTCAACCCGGAAACATCTGTGGTTAGACAGACTGGAATACCATTTTGACTCATCTACATCCACAGATTAGCCCACCATTGAGCAGCATGTATCACTGGTCCCAAACAGTACTTATGACACATATATCTCATGGTCACACTTACAAGTAATTATAACATTACAGACATATTGCTTTGTATTGGCTTTATACAAGGGACTTGCAAAATAATACAAATTTGTCGATTATATTAATGTCAAGTGATCTGGTAACTTCCACCACTATACACGTAACTAGCTACTGTCACCATACACGTAGCTACCACCACCACATACGTAGCTACCACCACCATATACGTAGATTCGACCACCATACACGTAGCTATTGCCAGTATACACGTAGTTATTGTCACATACACGTAGTTACTGCCACATACACGTAGCTACTGCCACCATACACGTATTATTATAATCAAAAGAAGCGCTAAACCACAAGGGTTAAACAGCGCGGCAGGGCAGGACAGAATGCAGGGAGAAAAGATTGTAAGCGGGAGATGGATGATTAGTAGGGTATGGAGTGTAGCAGGACGGTGGATAGTGCTGGGATAGAGGGTAGCAAGAGATCGAGGTAGAAGGGATTGAGGGAGGTGCTAGAGGTATAATCTTCAGAGTTTGTGTAGTAAGTCAGTTTCTGTCAAAAAGTCAACGAGGAAGTCAGGATTAAAGGAGGGTCCATCTGCAAGAAGGGAAGGTAAAGAAAGGGCCGCAGAGCGAAGACGCCGTTGGAGGTAAATTCTGCGTGCTCGTTGATATAGTGGGCAGTCCAACAGGATATGTCGAACTGACACTGGAACCTGACAATGCTCACAGAGAGGGGCAGGGAGCCTCTCCATGAGATACCCGTGAGTAAGACGAGTGTGGCCAATGCGAAGACGGGAGAGTGTAGTCTCCCAACCTCGACATTGGTGACAAGAAGGCCAGAAACCTATACTCGGCTTAACAGAATAAAGTTTGTTATTTAGCATGTCAGACCAGCGTTGTTGCCAACGGGTGCGAAGGTGGGTAGCAATGACCGCAAAATAGTCCATAAAAGGAACACCTGTATATGAAACTGGAAGGTCATGTACTGCTGACCGCGCAGCAGTGTCTGCCTGTTCATTGCCCTGTACGTCAACATGACCAGGGACCCAACAAAAAACAATATCTTTGTGCTTGCTAGAGATACAGTGTAACCAAAGTTGGATACGAAGAACTAGGGGGTGAGTTGTATAAATTTTACGGATAGCCTGTAAAGCACTAAGGGAGTCTGAAACGACCACAAATGGTGATACAGGCATAGATGCAATATGGATAAGTGCCACAAGAATGGCATACAATTCAGCCGTAAATATGCTAGCCGAGGGTAATAGATGCCCTCGTACGACGCTGTCCGGAAACACTGCTGCGAATCCGACGCCGTCAGACGACTTTGAACCATCGGGTGTACACTGCGATGGCATGGGAATGAGAACGGAA
>WNWK01038603.1:0-17857 GCA_009830355.1 Cherax destructor | reverse complement strand
GAAACAAAATTGAATACTGGGGAATTTAATTTACACAAAATCAATTTCAGGAATTATCAATAGTCAATAATTGCACGGGGGAAAATTTTGCAACACAAAAATAAGATATTACGAATAAATTAGTTTGAACACTTTTCCCTTTTAATTGCAAGAAAAGGGTAATCAATAAAATAATTACTGGAACAATTTACTAAAAACACTGACTTTAAACAAACTTAAGAGTGAATTTGTTCAACAACACATGAAAACAACGGAAAAATTAATGACAATAAAATGGTTTTAACACTTACATTAGCTGGAAGATACTCATCAAAGGCACAGAACAAATAACTTACTGCTTATACAAAGTCATGCTCTTGTTGACTATATTGGAGCAAAATAATATATTCAGTAAATTATTTCTCTAGTCTGCAAAATGAAGGCACATTAGCACTATACAAAAAAGAACAAGTACACAAATCAATATTGGGTGCAATGGGAAGAATTACTGACTGCAACACATAAGAATTAGCAGGGAATATTACTGGTAAAATGTTAAAAATTGCTTGGAGGAGAAAACAATATATAGTTACTGGGGCAAGCAAAATTAATTAATTACACAATTAACATTAACAAACAAGAGTAAAATAATAAAAATGATAACTCTGGGATAGTACACTGGGTGAAAAACAACAATTAACAAGAAAGAAAAAAAAATAAGCAACACGTGGACAATGCTGGGGGAAAATTTAAAATCTTTTTAAAATTACTACTTGGTGGAATATTGGAACAGTAGATTACTTTAATAAATCTGTACTTACTGCATACTTAGTAACACAACGAAACTCACAGAAATTATAACGCAATAATTAACAAGAGACAATACTAGTGAAATAAAAAATTAATGCAAGAAATTAATTTAACACAGAACACTTCCCAGGATAACTCAAAATTTCTGTAACTGGCAAAAATGTCTCAACACACGAAATTGTCTATAGATTATCTGAAAAATAAAACAACACAGTAATTGTCTCTAGGGAGGAAAACTTGACTGCAGCGTGGTGTAGTGGTGGTGGTGGTGGTGGATGGTGGTCTGGTCCACTCGTGCAGATATCTAGGAGTAATGTGCATATGTCGTGTCAGTATTATATATACACTTGTGTAGTGTATCAGTGTTCATCCTAGTTATATAGCTGGTCCCTTTGCGTGTGACGTCACGATACCCGCTGACGTCAGAGGCTCAGCGCATGTGCATAGCCACGCATAGGCATACTCTCTCACTAGTGGCAGACCTACGGCTGGACAGATGTGGCTGGGCTCTCTCCTTCACATACTGTAAATATACCGTAACCATCCTACAAGGAGTGTCTTTGACAACCTATATATCTCTCTCAAGACCCACCCAACAAGTGGTGGCAGCGGTGGGATGTAATTTTTATCGATTACGCTGGTTTAGAGAGATAGACGACGACAAGCAAGCAATCAGCCTCCTGAAACACCACGCTACTAGCTCCCTACATCCAAGCAGTCTACAATATCTACAGTATCTCCTGGTCAGCTAAGTGCTTCATCTGTGGATTTGTTAAAATCTACGAGGGGTTAACCCGGGTTTTGCAAATTCTGTACGAGTAAGCCAGTTTGTGAGGGGAGAGTACCATTCCAGCCAGTAAGCCACCACCAGTTATGTCAGCCTAGGCTTAAGCCAGCTTCTACCTTGCTGTGCTAATTTGTTACAAGATTCCAAGCCAGTCAATCTGTGTGAAAATATTCTACTAAGCCAGCAAGCCACTCTGCTGTCTGAGAAGTAAGCCACGTGAGTTCAGTTCACGCATCTTACCTCCCTTGTACTCCAGTGTATTGCTGTTCTGAGTACAATACCATCCCTGTGGTATCCTGGGTTATTCAAGCCACCCTGGGTTAACTCACGTGTGTTTTTGTAAACGGCGTAAGCCACAGGCACGCGGACAGTGGTGTAGGCCTACTCCACCCAGCCCCCCCCACCACCACCCACGCTAAGGCAGGCGCCATTGACCACGTGACTCCACCACCATCCTCCACCACCACGCTGCAGTCAATGATCTCCACCCTAGAGACATTTACTGTGTTGTTGTTTTATTTTTTCAGATAATCTATAGACAATTCCGTATGTTGAGACATTTTTGCCAGTTACAGAAATTTTGAGTTATCCTGGGAAGTGTTCTGTGTTAAATTAATTTCTCGCATTAATTTTTTATTTCACTAGTATTGTCTCTTGTTAATTATTGCGTTATAATTTCTGTGAGTTTCATTGTGTTACTAAGTATGTGTTACTAAGTATTAATTTTGCTTGCCCCAGTAACTATATATTGTTTTCTCCTCCAAGCAATTTTTAACATTTTACCAGTAATATTCCCTGCTAATTCTTATGTGTTGCAGTCAGTAATTCTTCCCATTGCTCCCAATATTGTTTTGTGTACTTGTTCTTTTTTGTATAGTGCTAATGTGCCTTCATTTTGCAGACTAGAGAAATAATTTACTGAAGATATTATTTTGCTCCAATAATTATATATATAGTCAACAAGAGCATGACTTTGTATAAGCAGTAAGTTATTTGTTCTGTGCCTTTGATGAGTATCTTCCAGCTAATGTAAGTGTTAAAACCATTTTATTGTCATTAATTTTTCATTTGTTTTCATGTGTTGTTGAACAAATTCACTCTTAAGTTTGTTTAAGTCAGTTTTCTTAGTGAATTGTTTCAGTAACTGTTTCATTGAGTTACTTTGCTTTGCTTGCAATTAAGAGTAAGAGTGTTCAAACTATTTTATTTCTAATATCTGTGTGTTGTGTGAAAATAATTTACCCCAGTGGGATTTTTATCAAACAATCATACCTGAAATTGATTTTGTGTAAATTAAATTCCTCAGTATTCACCTTGTTTCATCAATTTTATTGTTTAATTGCTCTAGTAACTTGTCATTTCCTAAGAGTAATAAGTAATATTCCAGTGAACTTTCTAAGTGATTCAAGCAGTAAAGTTACTTTAATTTTTGCCAGTGAATAATTCTATTGAATTGTTTTATCAGATTGTTGCTAGTGCCATAACCATTATTGAATTCTTTTAATTAATTGTGCATTTAATTCTTTTATTGTGTTGCAATTTTGTTGATATTTAAAAGAAAAGAAAACTCATTTTGCAGTTAATCCAAGTTAAAGCTAGAGTGTTTTTATCTTAGTGTGTTGAATTTTCTTGCCAAGTCAATTTCCAGTGAGTTATCTTTTCTTTAGTGTTATTGTGCAATTATCCGTGTTACTTATGCAGAATAGTTAATAATGTTTACCAGTTAAGCTATATTGTGCTGTATACTTGTGTAAATTTTGCTTCATTTCAATTCTCGTTTAATTGCTCGAAGTCATGTCTCAGGAAAATGTAACTTGTAATGGGGTGAGTGTTGCCAGTCAAGGCAATGACGTGGGACTGCCTAGTCAGAATCAATTGAATAACGATCGACAAAAGACTCCTCGTCCTTCTAATTACTCTAGAGACCCCATTGATTCACTACCCCTTTTTAATGGTGACCCAGACAGTCTTGATGACTGGTTCCTTGCAATCCATTCAAGGGCAAGTTCCGTAGAAAGTCCTCCATCGGAGGAGCGCCTTATTACTATGGCAAAAGAATCCTTGGCTAGGTCGCCAGCCACTAATAATGTGTTGACTCTTTTGCATATGAAAGAATTCAAAGGTCTAACTAAATGGGAAGAATACGAATCAAGATTACATAAGTTTCTCAATCCTAAGGAAGCCGTAGATCCGTTTATTGTACTAAAGGAACTAGTGAACGCGGTCCCTAGGCCCGATGAAGAGCTGTGCCAATTCGCCTTCCGGTTAGATGCCCTCTTATCATCGTTTGCCACTGGATTCCAAAAGTCCTCCTTCTTCCCTTCTGGCAATGTAATGGATGGTTGGTCAATAGGTAAATTTGCAGCTTATGGTGCCATTAAGCAATTGATGCCACCTACAGCAGTATATGCTTATAAGGCAAGTCCTTTAACTGTCAGTGTAGAACCTCTTGAAGCTCTCGGACATGTCCGTGATTTGTGTCCTCCCAAATCGTTCCCTCATCGTAGGTCGGTACAATCCACATTACCTGAGTTACATCACTAAATCCCGCCTGTCGTTTGTGCAACACGGCAAGGTCCTAGTAACTATCGTTCCCGTTCTTCTTTCAAAGGGAGTGTGAAAAGTCAGTACGCTCATAGTAACCTTAGTACCTATAGTGACCACAGCAGACGTATCTGCTACAACTGTGGTTACAGAGGTCATATTGCAGTAAACTGTCCTGACAATGCCTCTAAGAAACGTCGTACTGTCGAAGAGCCCTATCCAGACTTACCTTATTGCACTTATCACCGGATAGCTGGCCATGATACTTCCGAGTGTAATGCCTTGAATAACCACGGGTATTCCAGATCCTTCCGTGGACGCTCATACAGTAGGAATAAAAGGGGTAATAGAGGCCGTGGTTCTCAGCCTAATAACCAGAACCAAGCTCAGTTTGCGAACTCTGGGGAATCCGAGCGCCCCAATCAGACCGACCTGTGGTGACAGTAGGAGATACCGAGTACTCCATCCCCATCCAAAATTACTTCGAGGCTCTGTGTGATCTCGATGGAGAGGATTGCGGTGATGCAACTCCAGTAACTGATGATGACTGCTCTGTAGATGAGATAATTGAGGAAATTAATGATGAAATTCCAGTGATGGAAGATGATACTTTTAGAGATGAGGTGGAAGAAACTTTTACTGATGATAATCCGCCATCTTGTTTGCATATTAGTTCCAGTGCAAATATGGGTCCCTTAGTAGAAGGATCCGTGTATGGTGCACCTGTCCAGGTGTTTATGGATTCTGGGGCACAAGTCAATATCATCAGGTCTAGTTTGTTTAGGGATAAGCAGCTAAAACATGTCCTTCTCATAGAACCAGCTCGTGTGTCCACCCTTCGTGGTGTTGCAGGTTCTCTATTACGTGTCAGAGGACGGACTACTCTTACCTTCTCTATCCAAGGTAGAGAATTAACCACTTCTTTCCTTGTCGTTGATAAGATTAGTTTCCCTGGTGACCTTCTACTTGGATTTGCTGCTATGAGAGATTTCCGAATTGTGCTTGATCCTTACCGATGGCATGCACAAATCGATGACCTAGTTGTACCATTTTGGGGTTATCAATTGGGATCCGAGGTCTGCCATACAGCTGCAGAGTTTACAAATCGGATTAAGTACTTGCAAGAAGATATGTTACCTAGTAGCGTTGCCAAGCGGCCAGGCACTGGAAATCCTGTCACTCAAGTCTGTGTTCCACCCTCAACAAATTTAGACATGCAAGATAGTGCCCAGCCTACTCAGATACCGGAGGTATCCCGGACCGCCTTGAGTGCTGAGTCTATCTCTGCAATGCCGACTAATTCAAGTAGTAGTTTCTCCACAGGGGACGCCTTGTCGGAAAACACCTATTTGAAATTAGTAATGCCATCTCTTGTCGACATCATGTGCCGTCTGCAGAAAGATACCTCTGTAGCAGCTAGTGCCCTCACTAGAGTGTCTGTTGTTGTCCCCCATGTTCCAGATGGTGACAATGTCCTAGTTGACAGTAATTCCTGCAGAGTGAAGGGTTTATTTGTTGAGCCATCTTTACATACTGTCCAAGACAGTAAGATATTCCTATTTGTCGCTAATACCTTGGGTCACAGTGTTCGTCTCAGAGCCAATACCATCATTGTTGATCTTGTTCACTACCCTTACCCTATTCGGGTTGAGGATGAGTTGCCACCTGACCAGTGGGTCGGTGCTATTTCAACCGGGGAGGATCCATCCACTTCACCGGACCATTCTATCCCATTCTTAGCTCCCACTGACTTCCCAGACGAAGTCGGACGGTTGTTGAAATTGTTGAATAAACACCGTAGAGCAATTGCCTTACCAGGTGAGAAGATGGGTTTAACGAACCTATTGTCCCATCGTATCCCACTTGAACCTGGTACCAGACCAATTTATGTACCTGTGTACAGGATGCCGCATTCACAAGTCGCTGTCGCAGAGGAATTAATAAATAAGATGCTTGACGATGGTGTTATCGTACCTAGTAACTCACCCTGGAATGCGCCCTTAATCCTAGTACCTAAGAAGGACGGTACTTGGCGCCCAGTGATTGATTTTAGGAAGTTAAATGCGAAAACACTTCCAAGACATAATTTATCAGTACCCTGTCCATGTCTTGACAGATCATGCACCTCTAATACCATTGTTCCAGAATAAACAACCTACTGGAAGACTAGCTAGATGGTCTTTAACTATCCAAGAGTTAAACCCTACCTTTGAACATTTACCTGGCAAGTCAAATGTAGTTGCAGATGCTTTATCGCTTCATGTTAGCGTAGTAACTGCTGATCCTCCGTTTAGTGCTGAGGATGTAAAGAATGCCCAAAGAACAGACCCCTTGTGGTCTGGTGTGACTCGATTCCTGCTCCAGGAAGACCTTATCCTTACTGTGAAGCCACCAGCACCTATCAGTGACTTTGTTATGAACCAAGAATTACTGTATCGTGTAACCGAGCTGGGAACACTTAGTAGACAGGCATAACAGTTAGTAATTCCTCAGTCACTAGTAAAAGTAGCTTTACAGCTATTTCACGATGCACCAGGTGTTGCACACCCTGGTATGGATCGTTCGATTAAACAAGCCAGATTGAAGTACTTTTGGCCTCGTTAAGAAGTGTAGTGATTGTATGAAACACAAGGGTAATATCAACGGTCCCAATCCTATCCAGATGTATCCCACTACTAGTGAGCCATGGGAAAGAGTCGCAATAGATCTGCTAACTAATTTTCAATGTAGGTTGGTAGACAGCAACCACCCAGGGAGGTACTACCGTCCTGCCAGGTGACTGTGAAACAGAAACCTGAAACTGTTTTACATGATGGTAGGATTGCTGGTGTCTTTTTTCTGTCTCATAAACACGCTGGATAACAGGTATATCTAGCTACTTCTACTTACACTTTAGGTCACACTACACTGGCATACACATGCATATATATACATACACACATCTAGGTTTTTCTTCTTTTTCTTAATAGCTCTTGTTCCTTTTATTTTCTCTATTGTCCATGGGGAAGTGGAAAAGAATCTTTCCTCCGTAAGCCATGCGTGTCGTATGAGGCGACTAAGATGCCGGGAGCAATGGGCTAGTAACCCCTTCTCCTGTACAAATCTACTAAAAACGAGAAGAAAAAACTTTATAAAATTGGGTTGTCTGAATGTGCGTGGATGTAGTGCGGATGATAAGAAAGAGATGATTGCCGATGTTATGAATGAAAAGAAGTTGGATGTCCTGGCCCTAAGCGAAACAAAGCTGAAGGGGTAGGCGAGTTTCAGTGGGGAGAAATAAATGGGATTAAGTCAGGAGTATCTGAGAGAGTTAGAGCTAAGGAAGGGTAGCAATAATGTTGAAGGATCAGTTATGGAAGGAAAAGAGGGAATATAAATGTGTAAATTCAAGGATTATGTGGATTAAAATAAGGGTCGGATGCGAAAAGTGGGTCATAATAAGCGTGTATGCACCTGGAGAAGAGAGGAGTGTAGAGGAGAGAGAGAGATTTTGGGAGATGTTAAGCGAATGTATAGGAACTTTTGAACCAAATGAGAGAGTAATTGTGGTAGGGGACCTAAATGCTAAAGTGGGAGAAACATGCAGAGAGGGTGTAGTAGGTAAGTTTGGGGTGCCAGGTGTAAATGATAATGGGAGCCCTTTGATTGAACTTTGTATAGAAAGGGGTTTAGTTATAGGTAATACATATTTTAAGAAAAAGAGGATAAATAAGTATACAAGATATGATGTAGGGCGTAATGACAGTAGTTTGTTGGACTATGTATTGGTAGATAAAAGACTGTTGAGTAGACTTCAGGATGTACATGTTTATAGAGGGCTACAGATATATCAGATCACTTTTTAGTTATAGCTACAGTGGGAGTAAAAGGTAGATGGGATACAAGGAAAATAGAATCAGTAAGTAAAAGAGAGGTGAAGGTTTATAAACTAAAAGAGGAGGCAGTTAGGGTAAGATATAAACAACTATTGGAGGATAGATGGGCTAGTGAGAGTGTAGGCAATGGGGTCGAAAATGTATGGGGTAGATTTAAAAATGTAGTGTTAGAGTGTTCAGCAGAAGTTTGTGGTTACAGGCGAGTGGGTGCGGAGGGAAGAGGAGCGATTGGTGGAATGATGATGTAAAGAGAGTAGTAAGGGAGAAAAAGTTAGCATATGAGAGGTTTTTACAAAGTAGAAGTGATGCAAGGAGGGAAGAGTATATTGAGAGAAAAGAGAGGTTAAAAGAGTGGTGAAGCAATGTAAAAAGAGAGCAGATGAGAGAGTGGGTGAGATGTTATCAGCAAATTTTGTTGAAAATAAGAAAAAGTTTTGGAATGAGATTAATAAGTTGAGGAAGCCTAGAGAACAAATGGATTTGACAGTTAAAAATAGGAGAGGAGAGTTATTAAATGGAGAGTTAGAGGTATCGGGAAGATGGAGAGAATATTTTGAGGATTTGTTAAATGTTGATGAAGACAGGGAAGCTGTGATTTCGTGTGTAGGGCAAGGAGGAATAACATCTTGTAGGAGTGTGGAAGAGCCAGTTGTGGGTGTAGGGGAAGTTCGTGAGGCAGTGGGTAGAATGAAAGGGGGTAAGGCAGCTGGGATTGATGGGATAAAGATAGAAATGTTAAAAGCAGGTGGGGATATAATTTTGGAGTGGTTGGTGCTATTATTTAATAAATGTATGGAAGAGGGTAAGGTACCTAGGGATTGGCAGAGAGCGTGTATTGTTCCTTTGTATAAAGGCAAAGGGGACAAAAGAGAGTGCAAAAATTATAGGGGAATAAGTCTGGTGAGTGTACCTGGTAAAGTGTATGGTAGAGTTATTATTGAAAGAATTAAGAGTAAAACAGAAAGCAGGATAGCAGATGAACAAGGGGGCTTTAGGAAAGGTAGGGGTGTGTAGACCAAGTGTTTACAGTGAAACATATAGGTGAACAGTATTTGGATAAGGGTAAAGATGTTTTTGTGGCATTTATGGATTTGGAAAAGGCGTATGATAGGGTAGATAGGGGGCAATGTGGCAGATGTTGCAGGTGTATGGAATAGGAGGAAGGTTACTGAAAGCAGTGAAGAGTTTTTATGAGGATAGTGAGGCTCAGGTTAGAGTGTGTAGGAGGGAAGGGGACTATTTCCCAGTAAAAGTGGGCCTTAGACAAGGATGTGTGATGTCACCGTGGTTGTTCAATATATTTATAGATGGGGTTGTAAGAGAAGTGAATGCGAGGGTCTTGGCAAGAGGTGTTGGGCTAAAAGATAAAGAAGCAAATACAAAGTGGGAGTTGTCACAGTTGCTTTTTGCTGATGACACTGTGCTTTTGGGAGATTCTGAAGAGAAGCTGCAGAGGTTGGTGGATGAATTTGGTAGGGTGTGTAAAAGAAGAAAATTGAAAGTGAATATAGGAAAGAGTAAGGTGATGAGGATAACAAAAAGAATAGGTGACGAAAGATTGGATATCAGATTGGAGGGAGAGAGTATGGAGGAGGTGAATGTATTCAGATATTTGGGAGTGGACATGTCGGCGGATGGGTCTATGAAGGATGAGGTGAATCATAGAATTGATGAGGGGAAAAGGGTGAGTGGAGCACTTCGGAGTCTGTGGAGACAAAGAACCTTGTCCATGGAAGTAAAGAGGGAATGTATGAGAGTATAGTTATACCAACGCTCTTATATGGGTGTGAAGCATGGGTGATGAATGTTGCAACGAGGAGAAGGCTGGAGGCAGTGGAGATGTCATGTCTGAGGTCAATGTGTGGTGTGAATATAATGCAGAGAATTCGGAGTTTGGAAATTAGGAGGAGGTGCGGGATTACCAAAACGATTGTCCAGAGAGCTGAGGAGAGGTTGTTGAGGTGGTTTGGACATGTAGAGAGAATGGAACGAGACAGAGTGACTTCGAGAGTGTATAAATCTGTAGTGGAGGGAAGGCGGGGTAGGGGTCGGCCTAGGAAAGGTTGGAGGGAGGGGTAAAGGAAGTTTTGTGTGCGAGGGCTTGGATTTCCAGCAAGCATGTGTGAGCGTATTTGATAGGAGTGAATGGAGGCATATGGTTTTAATACTTGACGTGCTGTTGGAGTGTGAGCAAAGTAACATTTATGAAGGGATTCAGGAAACCGGCAGGCCGGACTTGAGTTCTGGAGATGGGAAGTACAGTGCCGGCACTCTGAAGGAGGGGTGTAAATGTTGCAGTTTTATAACTGTAGTGTAAAGCACCCTTCTGGCAAGACAGTGATGGAGTGAATGATGATGAAAGTTTTTCTTTTTCGGGCCACCCTGCCTTGGTGGGAATCGGCCGATGTGTTAATAAAAAAAAAATAACGCAAGGCAATAAACATCTGTGTGTGATGGTCGATCATTTCACCAGATATTGTGAGTTAGTTCCTATTCCAGACAAGACTGCTGAGACAGTAGCTAAAGCGTTTAAGGAATGTATAATCTGTAGACACACCACTCCTAAATCCTTAGTATCCGATAATGGAGGTGAGTTTTGCAACGAGATTCTAGAAAACCTATTTGCCTTGTATAAGATTACTAAATCTACCATTGTTCCGCACCATCCTGCCAGCAATGGTTTAGTGGAAAGAACTAATAAAAAAGTACTCGATGTCTTGAGAGCCACTGTTAATCCCAATAGTTCAACCTGGGATGAAGTTATACTTGATGTTCAATGTGCTATAAATTCTGCTTTCAATGCTTCTATAGGTGATACACCGCATTAAGCCTTGTATGGTGTTGACAAGCGTTTGCCTTATGAGTTGCTATATTCTAATCCAAAACCGTCGTATAACCCTGATGATTTCATAGCAACTCGTACCAGCCAAGCTCAGAGTGTTTTCAGAAGAATCCGTGAAACGCTTCATAAATCAACAATAGAATTTACTAGAGTAACTAATTCTCGAGCTAAACCAACTAAAATTAAAGTAGGGTCGCGAGTAATGATTATTAATTTTAATAAAAATTCCGCAATGCCTAAATTAGACCAAAAGTTTGTTGGCCCATATCGAGCAGTTGAACATATCAAGGGCAATAAGTATAAAGTTAGAGAACTTAGTACGGGTAAGTGTAAAGAATCACATTTAGATCATATGAAGTTAGTATGTGACGAAGACGAAGCCCCTGACAACCAGACTGTTGTGACTGACAATGATAATCCGTCTGACCCCGTACCTTCAACTTATAGTAGTGAGTCAGAGGAACAACCTGATTGTCGTTACTCCTTGCGTACACGACAAGTGTTGAGAAACCCCCAAGTATCATTTGTTGATATCAGTGTAGATCATCCTCAATCAGAAGTTGAGTTACCTACTGTAACAGAGTTTGATCCACCCAGAGATGATAACCATTCTGCATATGTAAATCTTACCCTAGCAGAGTTGGGGTTAAATGTAAATAGACTGTACAATTAGATGATTGAGTTAAGAGAAATTGTCGACTGTGTGTTTTGTTACTAAGTGTTCAATATCTAGAATTTTTTTTGGTGTGTGTTCAAGTTCTCTCCGAGTTCTGAGTTTTAACAGTTGATCATGTGCACCGAGTCTCTCTTTTTCTGTTAAAACTTCTTCCTAGTAAATATATTTATTCTCCCTCAGAACCCGCTGAGTGCATGAATTCAGATTGATCGATCAAATTTGCAAATTGTAATTGTATATATATAATCCATTATACCTAGATCCTTTTATAATTCTCTTAAGTACCATTAACTCAAGAAGTGCGATAGTAAGATTAATCTTGATTAGTTCCAAGTACTATAATGTGTTTGCTATTGTATAGATTCACCCAGTGCCACCTGTCTGTTCAGTCTATAGAGTTGTCTAGTATGCCGAGACGTCATACGATAACATGGCCGAGCTGTCGTGTCAGTATTATATATACACTTGTGTAGTGTATCAGTGTTCATCCTAGTTATATAGCTGGTCCCTTTGCGTGTGACGTCACGATACCCGCTGACGTCAGAGGCTCAGCTCATGTGCATAGCCACGCATAGGCGTACTCTCTCACTAGTGGCAGACCTACGGCTGGACAGACGTGGCTGGGCTCTCTCCTTCACATACTGTAAATATACCGTAACCATCCTACAAGGAGTGTCTTTGACAACCTATATATCTCTCTCAAGACCCACCCGACACATAAACCGATGAACTAAAGTTGGCACAACAGTTCAGAAGAAACACACTCAGGACGCTCGACCCGGTTCGTAGCCAATAAACTGCTTGTAGGACCCAGTTAATGGTGAAATAATCCACACTTAATGCTTTGTGTGGGTGGAGACACGTGGTTAATGGCGCCTGCCTTAGCGTGGGTGGTGGGGAGTGGGCTGGGTGGAGAAGGCTAGGCCTACACCGCTTCCCGCGTGCCTGTGGCTTACGCCATTTATATGAACACACTTGAATTTAACCCAGGATGGCTTGAATAACCCAGGATACCACAGGGATGGTATTGTCACTTAGAACAGCAATACACTGGAGTACAAGGGCGGTATAAATGCGTGACTCACGTGGCTTACTTCTCAGACAGCAGAGTGGCTTGCTGGCTTAGTAGAATATTTTCACACAGATTGGCTGGCTTGGAATCTTGTAACAAATTAGCACAGCAAGGTAGAAGCTGGCTTAAGCCTAGGCTGACGTAACTGGTGGTGGCTTACTGGCTGGATATGGTACTCTCCCCTCACAAACTGGCTTACTCGTTCAGAATTTGCAAAACCCGGGTCAACCCCTCGTAGGTTTCAACAAATTTAACAGATGAAGCACTTAGCTGACCAGGAGATACTGTAGATATTGTAGACTGCTTGGATGTAGGTAGGTGGTCGCGTGGTTTCAGGAGGCTGATTGCTTGCTTGTCGTCGTCTATCTCTCTATAACAGCGTAATCGATAAAAATTACGGCACACCGCTGCACATCACTTGTCGTGTGGGTCTTGGGAGAGATATTTATTTTGTCAAAGACACTCCTTGTAGGATGGTTACGATATATTTACAGTATGTGAAGGAGAGAGCCCAGCCATGTCTCTCCAGCCTGTCTATGTCTGACTTGTGAGAGGGTACGCCTATGCGAGGCTATGCACATGCGCTGAGCCTCTTACGTCAGCGGGTATCGTGACGTCACACACAAAGGGACCAGCTGTATAGCTAGGATGAACGCTGATACACTACACAAGTGTATATATAATACTGACACGACAGCTGAGGTCAGCTAAATTTCAACACTTGCAAACCACTGCAACACCTTGCAATTCAAGAGCTCGTGTTCTCTAAATATTTCGATCACTAGAGCACAAGATTGTAAAGGCAAGTTTAGTAATGGAAATAAAAGTTTTCTATATCTCTTTCCTGCTAAGGTACAGAGTAACATATCTCAATGTCTATCCCTGATTACATTAACATTGGTTGCAACCCTGGTCAGCTACTACGTGACTCTTGGCTGTTTGGGTTCGTCCATATGTTTTCAATTAAACTGTTGACCAGTAGGTTGTTTATCAGGAAGCTAGGCACGCCGTCTGGCCCTTTCTAAGGGCCAGGCCCCTAAGGGCAGGGCCCTTTCTAATGTCAGAAAGGCTGGTACCCCCGTCTTTTGGAGAATTTTCTCCACATAGACAGGTACCTGACCAGCCAGGCTGTGGTTCGTACGTTGGACTGTATGCGGCCAGCAGTAACAGCCTGATTGATCAGGCTCTGATCCAACATGAGGCCTGGTCACAGACCGGGCCGCAGGGGCGTTGACCCTTGGAACTCTCTCCAGGTATATGGTCCCCGGCGTGGGTATCATGACGTCAGCGGTGATTAATATTCGACTTGACGCATTCGAAACCCTGATACTGGGTAACATCAGTGGGTTGAAGTGACGGGAATGGACGTTGGTGAATACTGTGGGATGTTAAAGTCAGTGAATCATCTTTATAAGGAAGTGGAGCGGAAAGAAATACCTCCTGTGTCACAGGGTGATGGACACGACACGAGGCCGCCATTTTGGGCATTATGGAATGGTAACGGGTTATCATTTCCATCTAAATTCATCGACGTCGAACCTCAACTTAAAGACTGTTGTTGAGTATAAATCGGTCGGACATTAAATTGACGTGTGAAGAGTGAATGAAGTTATACAAATAAACTGAAATTAAGGGAATGAGCGAAATGATACAATCGCTACTTCCCGACTGATTGTATGTAATTTATCAGTCCTGTCTCGAGGACTGTAAAGGGATCAAGGGAATCACTTTTCCTTGTCCCATCTAGATAACAACCAATCCACCATAATCGTCTTGCCATGAGAATAATCGCTACCGAGCAGGATCACGAGATCGACACTAGGAAACACAGACAAAGGAAGCGACTCCCTCACCCACAGCTAAGTGTTTTGCTTCTTGTAACAGACGGATACCGGCTGGTTAGGGATGTTTTAATTAGTATAAGCACTGTGGTATCGTCAGCGATCTCCAGCGAGTGATGGTTTAATGAGTGATGGTTTAATATCGTAATGTGTGTACTATCTTCCTTTTCTTTCTAATCAGTCCATTACCAAAATACAATTCACTAAAATTAACAACACCGTAACTATTGGTGTTACCCATTTCAATTTATTATAACGTGTCCAGAGCGGACGTGGGTTTAGAGTTAGTTTGATATCTTTATTATGCACCCCATACCCATCCTGTGGGCGGTAGTCAAAAGATTACAGAGGTACATAATGGGGCCAGGGACTGGACCCCAAAGTTTTGATAGCTGAGCAAGTTACAAAGGTAATGAACTCACAGGTTACAAAGGTAATGAACTTACAAGTTACAAAGGTAATGAACTCACAAGTTACAAAGGTAATGAACTCACAAGTTACAAAGGTAATTAATCATGTAAGTAAAATTACTTACTTACATTTATACATGGATACAATCATGAACAAATTATAAAGTAATGAGCAATTCACTAGTCTACACCAGGTCACAACTGTAATGAGTTCTTGGTGCAAATTTTAATTGTTGGGTCACACACACACACACATACATACACACATATATATACACACACTCACACATATACACACATACACATACACACACACACATACACATACACATACCCATACACACACACACACACACACACACACACACACACACACACACACAACACACACACACACACACACACACACATACACAAGAGGGAACACAGAAACAAGGGGACACAACTGGAAGCTGAAGACTCAGATGAGTCAAAGGGATGTCAGGAAGCATTTCTTCAGCCACAGAGTAGTCAGGAAGTGGAATGGACTAGAGAAAGATATAGTGGAGGCAGGAACCATACATAGTTTTAAGACAAGGTATGATAAAGCTCATGGAGCAGGGAGAGCAGAGACCCAGTAGCAGACAGCGAAGAGGCGGGGCCAGGAGCTGAGTCTCGACCCCTGCAACCACAATTAGGTGAGTAAAATTAGGTGAGTACAGAAGACACACAGACGTACAGAAGACAAAGGACCCAGGAAAATAAAGAGATTAGCCGAGGAGCCAGAAACGAATATGCACAGGTAAGAAGGGAGGCTCAGCGACAATACGAAAATGATATAGCATCAAAAGTCAAGTCTGACCCAAAGCTGTTGTATAGCCACATCAGGAGGAAAACAACTAACAGTCAAGGACCAGGTAATCAGTCTGAGGAAGGAAGGTGGGGAGTTCACATGAAACGACCAAGAGGTATGTGAGGAGCTCAACATGAGATTTAAAGAAGTATTTACAGAGGAGACAGGAAGGACTCCAGGAATTCAGAATAGGGAGGTATACCAACAAGTGCTGGATGAAATACACACAACCGAGGAAGAGATGAAGAAGCTGTTATATGAACTCGATACCTCAAAAGCGGTGGGACCTGACAACATTTCTCTGTGGGTCCTTAGAGAGGGAGCAGAGATGTCAAGTGTGCCACTAACAAAAATCTTCAACACATCCATTGAAACTAGGCAACTACCTGAGGTGTGGAAGATGGCAAATGTAGTCCCAATTTTTAAGAAATAAGAGAGACACGAGACATTAAACTACAGACCTGTGTCACTGACGTGTATAGTATGCAAAGTCATGGAGAAGATCATCAGGAGGAGAGTGGTGGAGCACCTAGAAAGACACAAGCTTATAAACGACAACCAGCACGGTTTCAGGGAAGGAAAATCCAATGTCACAAACATACTGGAGTTTTATGACAAGGTAACAGAAGTAAGACACGAAAGAGAGGGGTAGATAGACTGCATTTTCTTGGACTGCAAGAAGGCGTTCGACACAGTTCCTCACAAGAGGTTAATGCAAAAGCTAGAGGATCAGGCACACGTAACAGGAAAGGCACTGCAATGGATCAGAGAACATCTGACAGGGAGGCAACAACGAGTCATGGTACGTGACGAGGTGTCAGAGTGGCACCTGTGACGAGTGGGGTTCCACAAGAGTCAGTCCTAGGACCTATACTGTTTTTGGTATATGTGAATGACATAAAGGAAGGGATAGACTCAGTAGTGTCCCTGTTTGCAGATGAATTGAAGTTAATGAGAAGAATTAAATCACTTGAGGATCAGGCAGGACTACAAAGAGACCTAGACAGGCTACAAGCCTGGTACAGCAAATGGTTCCTTGAATTTAACCCTGCCAAATGTAAAGTCATGAAGATCGGGGAAGGGCAAAGAAGACCGCAGACAGATTATAATTTAGGTGGCCAAAGACTGCAAACCTCACTCAAGGAAAAAGATCTTGGGGTGAGTATAATACCGAGCACATCTCCTGAGGCACACATCAATCAGATAACTGCTGCATCATATGGGCGGCTGGCAAACCTAAGAATAGCGTTCCAATACCACACTAAGGAATCGTTCAAGACTCTGTACACCATATACGTCAGGCCCATGCTGTAGTATGCAGCACCAGTTTGGAACCCACACCTGGTCAAGCACGTCAAGAAATTAAAGAAAGTGCAAAAGTTTGCAACAAGACTAGTCCCAGAGCTAAGGGGATTGTCCAACGTAAAAAGGTTAAGGAAATCGGCCTGATGACACTAGAGGACAGGAGGGTTAGGGAAGACATGATAACGACATATAAAATACTGCGAGGAATTGATAAGGTGGACAGAGACAAGATATTCCAGAGAGGGGACACAGAAACAAGGGGTCACAGTTGGAAGTTGAAGACTCCTATGAGTCAAAGGGATGTTAGGAAGTATTTCTTCAGTCATAGAGTTGTCAAGAAGTGGAATAGCCTAGAAAGTGACGTAGTGGAGGCAGGAACCATACATAGTTTTAAGACGAGGTTTGATAAAGCTCATGGAGCAGGGGGAGAGAGAGGACCTAATAGCAATCAGCGAAGAGGCGGGGCGAGGAGCTATGAGTCGACCCTGCAACCACAAATAGGTGAGTACAAATAGGTGAGTACACACACACACAAACACACACATACATACACACACACAAACACACACATACATACACACACACAAACACACACATACATACACACACAAACACACACATACATACACACACACAAACACACACATACATACACACACACAAACACACACATACATACACACACACAAACACACACATACATACATAAGAACATAAGAACATAAGAATGGAGGAACACTGCAGAAGGCCTACTGGCCCATACAAGGCAGGTCCTTATCAAAACCACCACTACCTAAAATTTATTCCCGTACTCACGACACAAATCAAACCCAGCCCCTCCCACTCATATATTTGTCCAATCTCTTTTAAAGCCACCCAAGGTC
>WNWK01038602.1:0-17858 GCA_009830355.1 Cherax destructor | reverse complement strand
CATAAACCCAAGTGCAGAAAGGGGGTCAATGGCAAAACGGCCCTTACGGAAGCCATATTGACTAGAGGAAAAGGGGGCCACCCTCTAAATACCACATAAAACCGCCTATTAACTAGAAGTTCCATCACCTTGTAAACTGCACTGGTAAAAAGCGAGGGGGCGGAGAAAAAATACGTCCTTTAGTACCGGGGTTTGCAAAAAGGAGAACAATAGCAGATTTCCACAGCGGGGGAAGGACCCCTTGGGAAACCATAAAGTTTAAAAAGAGTCAAAAAGAACAAAGGGGTAGACTGTTTTAAATGCTTTAATACGAATATGTATGCCGTCTGGCCCAGTTGCCGATGATCGGAAACAGAGAGTGTTGCCCCCAAAGTTCTTAAAGGGGAAAAAGGCACATTAAAAGATTTTCTCAAAGAAAGAAAAATCTAAGGGCTTTAACTCATAGGCAGACTTAGAAGAAAGGAAGGGGCATAGAGGGGCCCCCTGAAATATGCGGACTAGATGATTATTAAATTTCAGTGGAAAGGAAAGGGGGTGTGCTATATCGACACCAGAAACCCCAAGAAAGGGAGCCGGGGGAGAATTTACCATTTAAATTTTCCCCGCACTTTTTTCCCAGACTGCACCCCTTCGAAAGCCGAAGTGACAGTAGAAACGAATCTCGCCAGGGCTTTTTTACATCACTTGACAGGGCGACAATTCTCTTTCTCTTAAAAAAGGAGTCTCTCTGTGGTTCTGTTATCCAATACTGCCCCATGCAGTCCCTTTCCCAAACCCACTGCCCGGGGCACAAGCGGGAGACCACAAAAAACCACCCCCTTTTGAGGATGCTTCCCCGGGGTTTTAGGGAATATAAGGGAATGTGAAGAGGGAAAGGAAAAAAGAAGTAAAACCTCATCCCAATGAATGGCGAGGTAGGAACCTCATGAAAGTCAGTAAGATGTGCGTAAAGGTCCCATTTCGCCCAGTCAAATTGCCAGTGTGGGCAATGAGGAGGTGGAGAAAACAAAGGGGACTTAAGGATGATTATGAAATGATCGCTGTCATGTAAGTCCAGGAGGACAGACCAGGTGAAGTCAAGGACTGTTGAGGAAGAGGAGATGGAGAGATCGATACAGGAGAAAGAATGAGTTCGAGGATCAAAATGGGTAGGAGTACCCGTATTTAAAACATGGAGGGAAAGAGAAGCAAGATATGCCTCCAACTGAATGCAACAGGAGTCACAGTGCGACCCTCCCCATAGAAAATGGTGTGCGTTAAAATCGCCAAGTAATAGAAGGGGTGGCGGTAAGGAAGAAACCAGAAAATCAACATCTGGGATAGACAATGCCCGCGAAGGGGAGAGATATAAAGAACAGAGTGTATACCACTTATTCAAGTGGATATGGGCTGAGGTGTAATGTAAGGAAGAAGGAACAGAGCTGACGGTATGGAACACCAGTGCGTATAAGAAGAGCACTTTCGTTAAAGGTTCCAATGGAAAAAGGATCCGATGAATATAACAAATCATAGCCTGAAAAGGGCCTGATAACAGTGGATTGTAATTTGGGTTCTTGCAAACAGACCCCAACACGGGAAAACTGGGAGAGCAACACCTGTAGCTCACCCCAGTTACCCCTGAGGCCTCGGATATTCCACTGCAAATAAGCCATGATTTATGGAGAGAAAGATATAAGTGGAAGCGAGAGGAATCTATGGACTAGGGTTAGAAAAGTCCACGTGTGGAGGCAGCGGAAGACCTGTAATCAGAGGAGGAAGATGTTGTGAAGGAAGGAGGGGTTGAGACGAAGAAGAGAGATGAGGAACCTCAGGTGGAGTAGTGTCCATCATCGGTCCAGTCTCTGAAATATATTCTGCAATAGAGTTAGAGGTATCGGGAAGATGGAGAGAATATTTTGAGGATTTGTTAAATGTTGATGAAGACAGGGAAGCTGTGATTTCGTGTGTAGGGCAAGGAGGAATAACATCTTGTAGGAGTGTGGAAGAGCCAGTTGTGGGTGTAGGGGAAGTTCGTGAGGCAGTGGGTAGAATGAAAGGGGGTAAGGCAGCTGGGATTGATGGGATAAAGATAGAAATGTTAAAAGCAGGTGGGGATATAATTTTGGAGTGGTTGGTGCAATTATTTAATAAATGTATGGAAGAGGGTAAGGTACCTAGGGATTGGCAGAGAGCGTGTATTGTTCCTTTGTATAAAGGCAAAGGGACAAAAGAGAGTGCAAAAATTATAGGGAATAAGTCTGTTGAGTGTACCAGGTAAAGTGTATGGTAGAGTTATTATTGAAAGAATTAAGAGTAAAACAGAAAGCAGGATAGCAGATGAACAAGGGGCTTTAGGAAAGGTAGGGGTGTGTAGACCAAGTGTTTACAGTGAAACATATAGGTGAACAGTATTTGGATAAGGGTAAAGATGTTTTTGTGGCATTTATGGATTTGGAAAAGGCGTATGATAGGGTAGATAGGGGGCAATGTGGCAGATGTTGCAGGTGTATGGAATAGGAGGAAGGTTACTGAAAGCAGTGAAGAGTTTTTATGAGGATAGTGAGGCTCAGGTTAGAGTGTGTAGGAGGGAAGGGACTATTTCCCAGTAAAAGTGGGCCTTAGACAAGGATGTGTGATGTCACCGTGGTTGTTCAATATATTTATAGATGGGGTTGTAAGAGAAGTGAATGCGAGGGTCTTGGCAAGAGGTGTTGGGCTAAAAGATAAAGAAGCAAATACAAAGTGGGAGTTGTCACAGTTGCTTTTTGCTGATGACACTGTGCTTTGGTAGATTCTGAAGAGAAGCTGCAGAGGTTGGTGGATGAATTTGGTAGGTGTGTAAAAGAAGAAAATTGAAAGTGAATATAGGAAAGAGTAAGGTGATGAGGATAACAAAAAGAATAGGTGACGAAAGATTGGATATCAGATTGGAGGAGAGAGTATGGAGGAGGTGAATGTATTCAGACATTTGGGAGTGGACATGTCGGCGGATGGATCTATGAAGGATGAGGTGAATCATAGAATTGATGAGGGAAAAGGGTGAGTGGAGCACTTCGAGTCTGTGGAGACAAAGAACCTTGTCCATGGAAGTAAAGAGGGAATGTATGAGAGTATAGTTATACCAACGCTCTTATATGGGTGTGAAGCATGGGTGATGAATGTTGCAAGAGGAGAAGGCTGGAGGCAGTGGAGATGTCATGTCTGAGGTCAATGTGTGGTGTGAATATAATGCAGAGAATTAGGAGTTTGGAAATTAGGAGGAGGTGCGGGATTACCAAAACGATTGTCCAGAGAGCTGAGGAGGGTTGTTGAGGTGGTTTGGACATGTAGAGAGAATGGAACGAGAAGAGTGACTTCGAGAGTGTATAAATCTGTAGTGGAGGGAAGGCGGGGTAGGGGTCGGCCTAGCAAAGGTTGGAGGGAGGGGTAAAGGAAGTTTTGTGTGCGAGGGGCTTGGACTTCCAGCAAGCATGTGTGAGCGTATTTGATAGGAGTGAATGGAGGCATATGGTTTTTAATACTTGACGTGCTGTTGGAGTGTGAGCAAAGTAACATTTATGAAGGGATTCAGGGAAACCGGCAGGCCGGACTTGAGTTCTGGAGATGGGAAGTACAGTGCCGGCACTCTGAAGGAGGGGTGTTAATGTTGCAGTTTTATAACTGTAGTGTAAAGCACCCTTCTGGCAAGACAGTGATGGAGTGAATGATGATGAAAGTTTTTCTTTCTCGGGCCACCCTGCCTTGGTGGGAATCGGCCGATGTGTTAATAAAAAAAAAAAAAAAATAGCTTCCAGTGTTTCGGAAGTCAAAGATGCAGAATGTGGGACTACATTAGAAATGGAAGAAGAGTGAGCAACTATCGGGGAGTCTATAGACTGTACTAAAGTAGAGGGCGAGGAGATAGAAGAGGAAACTGTCGAAGGGGCTTGAGAGGGGACAGGGGATGAAGGTAGTGTATGAGGAGGATGAACCTCCACACACGTTACAGAACTAGTCGGAGGCGAAGAACCTGGCAGTAGGTTTTTTTTGCCAGGCTTATGAGAAGAAGGGGGGCGCTGAGGTTTAGGTGAAGGACGAGGACGTGTAGACTCAGAACTGTGTGAGTGAGTAGAGGAAGGAGTGTGGATAGTTTGGGAAGCCGAGGTAGGGACCTCGGAGCTAAGAACATCAAAAGGATTCGAGACAGGGGTGACTGAGGATGGGGCGACCACAGAGGAAGCTGCAGGAGTTGAGACCCCAGAAGTGGGGGGACGTTTAGCAATGCGAGAATAGGAAATACGGGGAAGTCTCCCTTGAAGGCGTAGATGCGAGACGGCCATAGCATATGAGAAGCCTTCCGCCTCTTTGAGACAACGGATTTCCCACTCATTCAGGTAAACCTGACAACGGCGAGAATACGATGGATGTGCGTCATGACAGTTAAGGCAAGAGGGAGGTAGAGTACAAGAAGAACTGGCATGGTCGTCAGCACCACAGACTGGGCATTCGGCCATGGACCTGCAATATTTCGCTGGATGACCAAAACGCCAGCAGTTTCTACACTGCTGCGGTGTAGGGGTCACCTTTCGAACTTGTAAACATTGACCTGCAATGTAGACCGAAGGTGGAAGTTCTCAGCAGTCAAACGTTAAACGAGCTATATTGCAAGGATAACGTCTTCACTTATTGGCAGGGAGGACAAAAGTGTCAACTTTAAGGATAGGGAGTTCTTGGAGCTCAAGCTGCTCTAAAATGTCATCATCACATGTCTGGAAATTCCGTTGGACAATGGTGTGGGGTAAAATGACAGAACCACAACAAGAATTGAGGGAATGATGTTTGTCAATAGTAACAGGAACAGTATCTATGGTTGTAAGAAGAGAAAGATCACGAGCTTGGCCAGCATTCTGGACCGTGATGATGCTAGTGCCGCTCTTGAGAGCGTGAAATGAGATATCTTTACCTACATGGCATAGCAGAGCCTTACCGAAAACTATGATCTGAAAGATAGGTATCAAGAGAAGTCGGTCGTAGAGTAAAAAATTTGTCCATTGAGTAGTGTGAAACAAAGAGTCTAAGGGGAGTGTGTGTCGAACTAGTCGTTTCTGAGACAAACGAGAAGGAAGTGTCGAATCGTCATGTAAGGGTCTTGGTCGTTTGGACGTGGGACCGGGGGTGGTCCGACGTGTGACGGGCGGGCAATTCGAAAATTGCTGCACCGTTAAGGGAGAAGCCGGAATCAAGGTCAGAGAAGGTCAGTCGGGTCACCGGTACCTGAAGCAGGTGACGAACCTGCACCAGCAAGAGGTACAGGGGTATTAGGGTTGTCCAAAGAGTTGTCCATTAACGAGGTATAGTTAGAACTAGGTGCGGTATCAAGGGGCCCGGGGGTAGGTTCACAGATTAGGGCATCCATGGTTAGGTTACTTCTTTCTTTTTGTTTTTAAGAAAAAAAAAGAAAGAAAATAAAATAAAAATAAAAAAAGGGGGGAACGTGGAGGAATAGCTTCTAGGAGGAATGAAAGGGGCGTAAATCCCCCTCTGCGCCCAAGAGGACCTCAACACTGCAATAGTGCAGATGCTGCATGGAACCCGTGCCATACCCTACCCTTCATGCCAGTAAACCAGCAATCCGGGATAGCAACCTCACATCCACCGAGCCACCTCGGCGGACAAAAGAGAGGGCGGCCGGATATCCACCACAAAGCATACCGCCTTCGACCACCACCCCCGGAATCCGAAAGGTGGCCTCCAGAGATACACCCGTCGCCCGAAAGATACCCAAGGCCACCCCCTGGGAGACTGGAGAGGGATCGGGACATTCCCAGGCGATCCAGATTCCACAGCAAACTACACCACCGCTAAGAACCTCAACGGAATGGGATTGGACCACGGTACCCTTCCCCCTACCTAGGATCTAGAATGCCTGTGGAGAGAAGCTCCCAGGGTAAAAATGGGAAGGAAATAAGGGAGGGATGAGGAGGAGGAGGAGGAGGAAAGGGAAAAGGGGGGAAAGGGGAGGGGGGATTGGTGGGTAATTAGGTTCAGTCTGAGGAAGAAGACCAAGAGGTCCAATTCCTCAGACCGATAGCCTCTTTACCGCGACAAGGAGCCCCCTTTAAAGAGGAGAGATGTCGGTTGTACTTGTAAATATGGTGCATAAAGGAAGTGGGTGTCGCATAGGTTGTTTTTGGGTAGAATGAGTCGACGTAGAAGAACAGTCGTCAGTAAATGGTCAGGAACGTTTAGGCGTAGTACTGCGAGCAGCCCGACCTGAGGTAGGTGGGCGATCCAAAAACCGTCGCACTTTATTTGGGGAAGCCAGATGCATAGTTGGAGGCTTGCAAGAAGCAGAGCACTAACAGAAATGGGCGGAGCCCCAACACCTGGAGCAGGTGATGAAGCATCACCAGCAGAAGGTACAGGGGTATTGGAAGAGTCTACAGAGCAATCCAATAATGAAGCCGAGTCAGAAAAGGACATGGTAACAAAAGGGGCCCTGGGAGAAGGGTTATCATGGAACGAAGACTCCATGATGATGGGACTTATTTCTTATTATTTTAAGAAAAAAAAAAGGGACAGTGGAGGGACAGTCACTAGAAGGCATGAAAGGGCCTTAAGTTCCTCCTCTCATCCGAGAGGACCTCAAGACCACAAGCAACGCAGATGCAGCATGGAACCCGTGCCATACCCTACCTATCACGCCAGTAAACCAGCACTCTGGGATAGCAACCTCACATCTACCAAGCCACCTCAGTGGACAAAAGAGAGGGTGGTTGGAAACCCGCCACAAACCGTACCTCCTTCGACTGCCACCTCCCAGAACCAACAGGCAGCCTCTGGAGATACAACCATCACCTGCAGGACATCCCGCCCACTTCTCCGAAATCTAGGAAGGGAGCAGGGTGTCTCCAGATAATCCAGATTCCATGGCAAACTACACCACATCCAAGGAACCTCACAGAGCAGAATGAACTCCGGCACACTTTTTCCAACCTAGAAATCGTAATGCCAGAGGGGAGGACCCCAGAGGCTACAAACAGGACAGGGAAAAAGGGAGGGTTGGGAGGAGGGAGGAAGGGGGAAAAAAGGGGGGGACAGTTAGGATGCGATAGGAAAGAGAGGATTGGGGGGTAATTAGGTTCAGTTGGAGGAAGAAGACCAAAAGGTCCAATTCCTCAGACGGATAGCCTCTTTACCATGACAAGGAACCCCCCTTAAAGAGGGCTAAGGTTTAGGTATCCAACAGGCTTATGAGAATATGTTAGATCAGGGTGAATGGAGAAGTTTTTTTTTTATAATGTGACATGTTGGAGTGCAAGCAAGGTAACATTTAAGAAAGAATTCATGGGAAACCAATTAGTAGGACTTAAGTCTTTGAGATGTAAAGTGCAGTACCTGCACTCTGAGTAGTTGGGATATTGCAGCTGGGAGAGTACAGTGGACCCCCGAGTAACGAACACCCCGGAAATCGTACAATTACGTATGTAAGTATAATATTGTAAGTGCTTTTGTAAGTGTATTTTTGGGGGTCTGAAATGGACTAACCTACCTGACATTATTTCTTAAGGGAGTAAATTCGTTTGGTAATGGCACTTGAGCAGGCTTCTGGAATGAATTTTGTATTTTGTACGTTACTCGGGGGTCCACTGTATCATTGCATTAATAATATACAGTGGACCCCCGGTTATCGGCCGTTCCAGCTATCGGCCAACTCGCTTATCACCTGTTTTTTTTGGCCTAAATTTTATTCCGGTTATCAGTCGTTATTTCGCTTATTGGCCATATTGGACACGTTCACCTGGCCGCCCCCAGCTATGAATCAGTCTGGCTGTGGGTCTGGGCTAGTGAGGAAGCTTCTGCTCATTTATCCAAACATTTTGCTATTGTAATCCATTGTTTTTTGATTGAGTGCAACTGTGAAATAAGCAACCATGGTCCCAAAGAAAGTTTCTAGTAAAGTTCCTTTGGTAAAGAAAGTGAGAAACACGATGGAATTTAAGAAAGAAGTTATTGGAAAATATGAGTGGTGTGCGGGTGCTGGAACTTGCCAGGATGTATGGGAAACCCAAATCAACAATATTTCCATCCTGGCAAAGAAAGTAGAAATCAAGGAAGTTAATGTTGCGAAAGGAGTAAATGTGCTAACGAAACAAAGGTCACCAATAATGGAAGATATGGAGAAGTTATTGTTCTTGTGGATCACTGAAAAACAATTAGTGGGAGATAGTGTTGTGGAGTCGATCATTTGTGAAAAGGCAAGGCAGTTGCATGCGGATCTTGAAAAGAAAATGCCTGGAACGAGTGCTGCTGTTAGTGAATTTAGGGCCAGCAAGGGCTGGTTTGAGAGATTTAAGAAGTGTAGTGGCATACACAGTGTGGCAAGGCATATCGAGGCTGCAAGTTCTGACAAATGTGCGGCTGAAAAATTTGTGCATGAATTCAGGGAGTACATAAAGGCTAAAGGATTCCTTCCCCAGCAAGTGTTCAATTGTGACGAAACAGGTCTCTTTTGGAAAAAAATGCCAAAGAAGACCTACATCACGCAGGAGGAAAAGGCACTGCCAGGACACAAGCCTATGAAAGACAGGCTTAGTCTTTTGTTCTGTGGTAACGCCAGTGGGGATTTCAAAATGAAGCCTTTACTGGTATATCACTCTGAAAATCCTAGTGTGTTCAAGAAAAACAGTGTCGTCAAGAGTAAATTGTGTGTGATGTGGAAGGCTAACAATAAGGCATGGGTCACGAGGCAAATTTTCAAAGAGTGGGTCCATGATGTGTTTGGCCCGAGTATGAAAAAATACCTCCTGGAAAATAAATTGCCACTCAAGTGCCTCATGGTACTGGACAATGCTCCTGCTCTTCCTCCAGACTTGGAAGACAAATTGTCTAGGGACTTCAGGTTCATCACAGTGAAGTTCTTGCCTCCTAACACCACTCCTCTCATCCAGCCCGTGGACCAGCAGGTCATTTCTAACTTCAAAAAACTCTACACCAAAGCAGTGTTTCAAAGGTGCTTTGAAGTGACCTCGGACACTGACTTGACTCCAAGAGAGTTCTGGAGGAATCGATTCAGTATCCTCCATTGCATAAGCTTTATAGCTAAGGCTTGGCAGGGAGTGACTTCCAGGACTTTGAACTCTGCTTGGAGAAAATTGTGGCCAGAATGTGTCCTCGACAAGGATTTTGAAGGGTTTGGGGCTGACCCTGAGGATTCTCTGCCTGTTGTGGAATCTATTGTCTCTTTGGGGAAGTCCATGGGGTTGGAGGTTAGTGGCGAGGATGTGGAAGAGTTGGTGGAGGACCACAGGGAAGAGCTAACCACTGAAGAGCTGCAAGACCTTCATCTGCAACAGCAACAGACCACAGCTGAGAAACTTGCTTCAGAGGAGGAGAGGGAGGGAAGGAGGTGCCTTCTTCAGAGATTAAGGAGATTTGTGCAGTGTGGAGTAGGGTGCAAGCTTTTGCTGAGAAATATCACCCTGACCAAGCTGAAACAAGCCATATCTGCAACATGTTCAGTGACAAAACCTTGTCCCACTTCAGGAAAATCTTAAAGAGACGCCAGAAACAAACCTCTCTGGACTGATATGTTGTGCGACAGGTGTGCAATGACTCTCATGCTAGTCCTTGTGGCAGTAAAAGACAAAGAAGGGAAGTAACCCCAGAGAGGGCTTTGATACCTGAAGTCCTTATGGAGGGGGATTTCCATTCCAAAAAATAATCAGTCTTCCCTCTCTCCTCCTTCCCTGTCTTCCATAAGCCAACAATTATTATTATTATAATCAAATAGAAGCGCTAAACCACAGGGGTTATACAGCACTGCAGGTTATTGTAGGATGCAGGGAGAGTGGGTTGTAAGAGGGAGATGGACGATTAGTAGGGTATGGAGTGCAAGATGACGGTGGATAGTGCAGGGATGGAGGGTAGCAAGAGATCGAGGTAGAAGGGACTGAGGGAGGTGCTAGAGGTATAATCTTCAGAGTTTGTGTAGTATGTCAGTTTCTGTCAAAAAGTCAATGAGAGAGTCAGGATTAAAAGAGGGTCCATCTGCAAGAAGGGAAGGTAAAGAAAGGGCCGCAGAGCGAAGACGTCGTTAAGGGTAAATTCTGCGTGCTCGTTGATAGAGTGGGCAGTCCAACAGGATATGTCGAACAGACACTGGAACCTGACAATGCTCACAGAGAGGAGCAGGGAGCCTCTCCATGAGATACCCGTGAGTAAGACGAGTGTGGCCGATGCGAAGACGGGAGAGAGTAGTCTCCCAACCCCGACATTGGTGACAAGAAGGCCAGAAACCTATAACCGGTTTAATAGAATGAAGTTTGTTATTCAGCAGGTCAGACCAGCGTTGTTGCCAACGGGTGCAAAGGTGGGTAGCAATGACCGCAAAATAGTCCGTGTGAAACTGGAAGGTCATGTACTGCTGACCGCGCAGCAGTGTCTGCCTGTTCATTGCCCTGTACGTCAACATGACCAGGGACCCAACAAAAAACAATATCTTTATGCTTACTAAAGATACGGCGTAACCAAAGGTGGATACGAAGAACTAGGGGGTGAGGTGTATCAATTTTACGGATAGCCTGTAAAGCACTAAGGGAGTCTGAAACGACCACAAATGGTGACTCAGGCATAGATGCAATACGGATAAGTGCCACAAGAATGGCGTACAATTCAGCCGTAAATATGATAGCCGAGGGTAATAGATGCCCTCATACAACGCTGTCCGGAAACACTGCTGCGAATCCGACGCCGTCAGATGACTTTGAACCATCGGTGTATACTGCGATGGCATGGGAATGAGAACGGAAGTGGTCTAGAAAGAAAGAGTGAGAAGCCGCCGTAGGTAGTTGGGCTTTCACGCAAGGTAGAGGAATAGAACAGACACGGACAGCAGGAACTTCCCAAGGGGGTTTGGGAAAGGGAGATGTCACATGAACATATAGAGGTGGGAGCTGAAGGGATGACAGGAGTGAATGTAGACGAAGAGAAAAGG
Source organism: Cherax destructor (assembly GCA_009830355.1). Classification (NCBI taxonomy): domain Eukaryota; kingdom Metazoa; phylum Arthropoda; class Malacostraca; order Decapoda; family Parastacidae; genus Cherax; species Cherax destructor. The sequence continues at coordinate 6,904 of WNWK01038602.1, read as the reverse complement.
GACGAAGTAAGCAGGGGCGACGAACAAATAAAGAGCGCCTACTAACATCTGTAACAATCCTATACATGGAAGGATTGCGGAGGTTATGAGAGCGAACAAAATAGCGAATCCAATGTGCATCACGACGATCGGATAAGGATGGAATGTTCGCGTCTACATAGAGGCTCTCAACCGGGAAGAACGAAATGCACCAAGGCATAAGCGTAATCCCTGGTGATTGATGGGATTAAGGATGGAAAGAGCAGCAGGAGAGGCATAAGCCAACAAGTCTCTTCAATAAATGTATGTAATCATGATTTAAATGTTCATTTATTTATTTTATTTACTTCTCATTGTTTTGTGTATGTAAAACTATAATTAATCTTTAAAAAAATATTTTTTTTTTTAATATTTTTTGGGTGTCTGGAACGGATAAATTGTATTTACATTAATTCTCAGTCCCTTAGTCTTGTTAGGTACTCAGTCCCTTAGTCTTGTTAGGTACTCAGTGCCTTAGTCTTGTTAGGTACTCAGTCCCTTAGTCTTGTTAGGTACTCAGTCCCTTAGTCTTGTTAGGTACTCAGTCCCTTAGTCTTGTTAGGTACTCAGTCCCTTAGTCTTGTTAGGTACTCAGTCCCTTAGTCTTGTTAGGTACTCAGTCCCTTAGTCTTGTTAGGTACTCAGTCCCTTAGTCTTGTTAGGTACTCAGTCCCTCAGCATTGATAAAAGTTAATCAGTCAACAGGTCAGCCATCACTAATCCAGCAATCAGTAATCCAGTTCCATCAGCAATCTGGCACTAATTTTGGCTAGCATAATTTCAAATATCCAGGGTCGTCACACCAACCTGCCGCTACTGCTTAGTGGCGCTACTTGCTGCACGAATCATTCCAATTTCTTTTTCTCTATTTATTGTTATAACCTGCCCACTTTTATCCCTAGCCATGGTTCCAACGAATAAAAGAAATGCTTCTCGCTGTGTAAAGCACATACACTGTACATTGTCCATAAAAGATACAATGGCTTTGAAGCCAATGTCGGTCGCCATGAGCTCAGCTCACTCAGATAGGTCTGTGTGGTAAGTGTGCACTATATAAAAAAAATCCTGCAGCACATAGTGCATAATGAGAAAAAACTGTGACCATGTTTTTGGTGTAAAACAGCGACTTTGCAGTGTATTGTCGTATGGTTTTTATTGTTGTATTCTCATTTTTGTGGTCTCATTTGATAGAATGGAAGATATACTACGGAAATATATATGATTTTGATTGGTTTCATGACAGAAAGTACCTTGAAATTAAGCTGAAATTAGCGGAAATGTTTGATTTTTGCCGATGTTCAAGAGTAAACAAATGACATCACCGTCTAATACGTGCCCATCTGGCTGGTCTAACATGCAGTCACGAATGGGTTGACATTATTTATACAATTACGTATAATAATACAGTAGCATGCGTAACAGTAAATCTTTATTTTTGTCTGAATAAAAATTCAAAATGGAAAGCAAGTGTAATATAAGAGGGGCCTGGACATGTGACTAATGAACAGAGAAAATATTATTTTAGTGCTAGGAATGTCTGCATTGTTTATTCTGGACCCTATTTTGAAATTGGCATCACTTTAAATTTGTGTGAAATTCGCCAAATTACTGATTTCTGACCACTTTACTGGGTAGCTGAAATAGGTAAATAAGCATGGGGATAAAATTATCCAGTAAAGTGGTACCTCTCAGCCTTCTCAGTCCCCCTCAGCCCTCTGAGGGACTTAACCCTCCCAGAAGGGGCTAGTGAACTCTTCCTTCCTCGCAAACAGTTTTATGAGGAACACATGTGTGTACCATAGCGTCACGAGGCACGCCTTCCTCTCCTTGCTAGAGTTCCTGATCAACTACACAATTAGGTTAAAAGAGAGTAATTACTCTTTTCTCCATAGCAGGAAAATTAACCCTTTGGGCGTCGACAGGCCTTCTCCCAAACTTGTTCTCAGGGTCGAAATTATTTTGGGAAAAAAATTATTTTTTCTTATGAAATCATAATCTTTTTCCGATCATAACGACACCAAAAGTATGAAATTTTATGGAAAACTTACGGAATTATGCTCTCGTGAAGTTATTGGTCTCGACGATATTTATGCATCAGCGATTTTGCCCACTTCGAGCCATATTTTTGGCCAATTCCAATGTTCCAGTCTACTAAAATCTTAGCTATTTAGCTAGAACTCCATTTCATCTATCGATTGAGTACAAGAAACCGCCCATTTACTAATTCCAACTACCCAAAAAAGTGGTCAGAAATTGGCAATTTGGCCAATTTCACACAAATTTCAAATGATGCCAATTTCATAATGGGGTCCAGAAGAAACAAGGCAGACATTCCTGGCACTAAAATAACATCTTCTCTGTTCATTAGTCACGTCTCCAGGCCCCTCTTACATTACTTTTGTTTTCCATTTTGAATTTTTATTCTCACAAAAAATAGAAGATTTACTGTTATGTATACAACTGCATCATTGTAAAAATGGTATAAATAATATCACCGCACTTGTGAAAGAATATTAGACTCACCAGTTGACGTGTATTGGACGCGTGGCGTGATTTGCTTACTCTTGAACATCGGCAAAAATCGAACATTTTCGCTACTCTGAGCTCAATTTCAAGGTACTTGTCATCGTAAAACCAATCAAAATCATCTCTATTTCTGTAATATATCTTCCATTCTATCAAATAAGACCAAGAAAACGAGAATACATCAATAAATACTATACGAAAATAGACTGCAAAGTCGGTTTTAAACGAAAAATATGGTCAGTTTTTTTTCTTATTATGCAGTGTGTGCTGAAGGATTTTTTTTATACAGCGCACAACGACCACACAGACCATTTCTTTCATATGTAGGCCTACCAGCCATTTCCTGCTTAATTTGAGGCCGCTAGAATTTACGCGTACTAGTACGGCACCGACCCTGGCGCGTAAAATGTACTAGTATGGCACCGACCCCGAAAGGGTTAAGGGAAAACCTGTGCCCCACTTTATCTACAAGTTGGGACTATTAGGAATTCTAGTCTCTAGCTAGATAATAAGAAACCTACCCTCTTGTATTGAATACTGTTGCAATGTGTACAAAGCTGAACTAAGCAGTTCTTTTGTGCAAAGGGTGACTGGTGGGCGCTTGGGCAGGGTGACAGGCTAGGTTGAATTCAGACATGAGAGCGTGAACATGTCACAAATCTCTCGCTGAGAACAAAGAAAATACTGTGTGGTAAACTCTGAAATACAGTGGACCCCCGAGTATTGGCCGTAATCCGTTCCAGGAGCTAGGCCTTAATTAACTCAAACTGGCCGAAAGTCGAACCATTATTTCCCATAAGAAATAATGTAAATACAATTAATCCGTTAAACACACCCAAAAATATTCACAAAAAATCATTTTTTAAAGAATAACTAGTTTTACATACACAAAACTCATAATAACAACACATTAAATTTATAAATTTACATTTAAAATATAACACTTACGTACCTTTATTGAAGAGACTTGCTGGCATCTGGAAGATAGGGAGGAGTGAGGGAGGGCTTAGTGTTTGGAAGGGTAATACCCCTTCAAAAGGACTTCAGGTATCAAAGCCCTATCTGGGGTTACTTCCCTTCTTGGTCTTTTAATGCTACTAGGACCAGCTTGAGAGTCACTGGACCCCTGTATCACAAAACATATCAACACCTTTCGAAACATTAGCTTCCTTGATTTCTCTTCTCTTTGCCAGGATAGAGGTGATAGTAGATTTGTTTTTGTTGTACATCCTGGTAAGCTCCCCCACACGTACACCACTCATATTTTTCTACTATCTCCTTCAGTTTGATGGTGTTCCTCACTTTCTTTACCACAGGGGTGCCACTAGGAAGCTTCTTTGGACCCATTGTGATTTATTTCACAGTGACAATCAATAAAAAATCAATAAACACAATAAAATTATTATGAAATGTTTGAATGAGCACGCTGGGTAATGTTCATTCAATGGTAAACAAAGCTAGACTGGCTCATGATGCCTGCGTGGGGAGGCGCGCAAGCGGGCAGGTGGACAGGTCTGGTACACGGGCCGATACTCAGGGAAACGACCGATAGTCGAGGAAAATTTGGGCCGAAAAAAGCGACCGAAACTCGAGTCGGCCGATACTTGGGGGTCCACTGTACTGTCAATCTCCACTAGGAAAGCTAGTGTTAAAAAGAAAGAAAAGTGTATAATCCGCAGTTTAATCCCAATAAAGTGTAGACGTTTGTGTCACGGTATGCATTCAGGTGTTATGAACATTATTATTATTATGTATAATCAAAGAAAGCGCTAAACCGACAAGGGTTATACAGCGTTGTGGGGCAGCAAATAGTGCAGAGGTTATAAACAGCTAGGTGGAGAGGGGATCAGAGGTGAGAGAAGAAAAGGGTTGGAAGGGACGCTAAGGGCTATGTGTCAAAGTTCGTATGATAAGGCAGTTGCTGACGAAAAGTAAAAAAGTGACTGGGAGTCAAAGGTGGGGTCGTCTGCAAGTAGAGAAGATAAGGAAAGAGTGGCAGGGCGTCGTCGTCATTGGAGGTAAATCCTGCAAGCTCACTGGTAAACCGGGCAATTGACAAGAAAGTGAAGAACCAAAATAGGGACCCGACAAACCTCACAGAGAGGAATAGGGCGTCTATCCATTGGTAAGGTGTGTATGACCAATGCAGAGCCGGGAGAGCGCAGTCTCTCGAGAATGGCAACGGTGGTAAGGTCACAAACCTAAAAGCGGTTTAATAGAGCGCAATTTGTTACGGTGCATGCCCGACCACCGTTGTTGCCAATGGCTGCCGAGACGGGCAGAGATGACTGGAAAATAGTCCCTGAATGGAATACCTCTTAGAAACTGGAAGATCATGTGCTGCTTACCGCGCAGCAGCATCTGCTTGCTCATTACCCTGCACACCAATGTGTCCAGGGACCCAGCAGAAAACTTCGTCATTTAGCACGGTAGTTACGTTCCTGAAAATGTCGTGTTAGATAATTTTGTGTTATATAATTAAAAGAACTTATAGGAAAAATAGGGTTACGTTCCTGGGAGTCCCCAAAAAGCCAAAAGTTTTTTTTAGACCAACAGATCTTACAAAAATAAAAGTGAATATGTAATTGTAGTTCATTTTCGTGATGTATTGTGTTGTTTTTACTGCTTAAGGCTACAAATGTAACAGAAATAATAGTATTTACCTTAAATTGTGGGTGCTGGTGTTTGTGGATGATTGTGAAGAGAGTGGAGAGTTATGCTGTGGCAGTACTGGGCTGAGGTGGATAGTAGAGGTTCTAGAACTGAAGTCGATGGTTGTACTGAGTGTCTAACTAAGTCATTCAGTAAGTCAGTCAGTCATTCAGTAAGTCAGTCAAGTCATTCAGTAAGTCAGTCAAGTCATTCAGTAAGTCAGTCAAGTCATTCAATAAGTCAGTCAGTAAGTCAGTCAAGTCATTCAGTAAGTCAGTCAAGTCATTCAGTAAGTCAGTCAAGTCATTCAGTAAGTCAGTCAAGTCATTCAATAAGTCAGTCAAGTCAGTCAGTAAGTCAGTCAAGTCATTCAGTAAGTCAGTCAAGTCATTCAGTAAGTCAGTCAAGTCATTCAGTAAGTCAGTCAAGTCATTCAGTAAGTCAGTCAAGTCATTCAGTAAGTCAGTCAAGTCATTCAGCAAGTCAGTCAAGTCATTCAGTAAGTCAGTCAAGTCATTCAGCAAGTCAGTCAAGTCATTCAAGTCAGTCAAGTCATTCGGTAAGTCAGTCAAGTCATTCGGTAAGTCAGTCAAGTCATTCAGTAAGTCAGTCAAGTCATTCAGTAAGTCAGTCAAGTCATTCAGTAAGTCAGTCAAGTCATTCAGTAGGTCAGTCAAGTCATTCAGTAAGTCAAGTCATTCAGTAAGTCAGTCAGTCATTCAGTAAGTCAGTCAAGTCATTCAGTAAGTCAGTCAGTCAGTCAGTAAGTCAGTCACTCAGTCAAACTTATGTTTACATCTTTTTATGTGCACAAAGTAACACTTCATTACGGCCATGGGTTATGTCTTGTCTAATATCTTTGTTTTCTTCGTTAATTCTAATTATTATTATTATAATCAAATAGAAGCGCTAAACCACAGGGGTTATACAGCACTGCAGGTTATTGCAGGATACAGGGAGATTATTATTATTATAATCAAATAGAAGCGCTAAACCACAGGGGTTATACAGTGCTGCAGGTTATTGTAGGATGCAGGGAGAGTGGGTTGTACGAGGGAGATGGACGATTAGTAGGGTATGGAGTGCAAGATGACGGTGGATAGTGCAGGGATGGAGGGTAGCAAGAGATCGAGGTAGAAGGGACTGAGGGAGGTGCTAGAGGTATAATCTTCTGAGTTTGTGTAGTAAGTCAGTTTCTGTCAAAAAGTCAATGAGAGAGTCAGGATTAAAGGAGGGTCCATCTGCAAGAAGGGAAGGTAAAGAAAGGGCCGCAGAGCGAAGACGTCGTTGGAGGTAAATTCTGCGTGCTCGTTGATAGAGTAGGCAGTCCAACAGAATGTCGAACAGACACTGGAACCTGACAATGCTCACAGAGAGGGGCAGGGAGCCTCTCCATGAGATACCCGTGAGTAAGACGAGTGTGGCCGATGCGAAGACGGGAGAGTGTAGTCTCCCAACCTCGACATTGGTGACAAGAAGAAGGCCAGAAACCTATAACCGGTTTAATAGAATGAAGTTTGTTATTCAGCAGGTCAGACCAGCGTCGTTGCCAACGGGTGCGAAGATGGGTAGCAATGACCGCAAAATAGTCCGTGAAAGGAACACCTCTATATGAAACTGGAAGGTCATGTACTGCTGACCGTGCAGCAGTGTCTGCCTGTTCATTGCCCTGTACGTCAACATGACCAGGGACCCAACAAAAGACAAT
>WNWK01038601.1:0-17859 GCA_009830355.1 Cherax destructor | reverse complement strand
TCAAACAGACCTGAATAATTATAGACCAATTCTAATTTACAATTGCTTTCTAAAATCTTCGAAAATTAATTCATAGACAAATCTATTCCTACCTCGTCTCACACAATGTACTCAACCCCTGTCAATTTGGATTCAGGACAAACAAGAGCACAAACGATGCTATTACCATGTTGGAGTTAATATATACAGCACTTGAGAAAAAGAAGTCCCACTGGGAATCTTCATTGATCTCCGCAAAGCTTTTGATACAGTCGACCATGATTTACTGCTCACAAAATTAGCACACTATGGTATAAGGGGGCACCCACTCAACTACCTAAAATCATACCTACCAACTAGAAGCCAATACGTGTACACAAATGGAGCGAACTCTTCCACACAACCAATTACAGTCGGGTCCCTCAAGGAAGTGTCCTGTGGCCACTCCTATTCCTCATTTACATAAATGACCTACCGAATGCATCACAACTACTCAAACCCATTTTATTTGCAGATGACACAACATATGTCTTCTCTCACCCAAATCCAGTTATACTGGCCAACACTGTTAATGCCGAATTACAGAAAATATCAACATGGATGACGACTAACAAGCTTACTCTCAATACTGACAAGACCTACTTCATACAGTTTGGAAGCAAAACCACAAATGTTCCACTTAACATAACACTTAATGGTACACCCATCACAAGACTCAAGAGGGAAAATTCCTAGGAATCCACCTTGACAGTAGCCTTAAATTCCAAACACATATACAACAAATTTCCAAGAAAATCTCGAAGACAGTAGGCATATTATCAAAGATACGCTATTATGTACCTCAATCAGCTCTCCTTGCACTATATCATTCACTTATCTACCCGTATCTCACCTATGGAATCTGTGCATGGGGATCAACAACGTTAAATCACCTTAGACCACTCATAACACAACAAAAGGCCTCAGTCAGAATGATAACAAATTCCCACTCTAGACAGCATGCTCCACCAATATTCAAAAGTCTCAAACTACTCACCGTAAAGAACATTCATACTTACTCTTGTGCCTACTACATATATAAAACTTTACACTCTAATATAAACCCTCTGCTCAAAACTCTCCTCACCAACTTTAATAGGACCCATGACCACAACACACGACACAGATCACTTTTGATATACCCCGTGTTCATATCAACCTATGTAAAAATTCTATGCACATAAAGGGCCCCAGAATCTGGAATTCATTACCAGTAAATATTAAGATAATCTTGTCTGAAAATCAATTTAAGACTCAACTCAAAAACCACCTACTCACCCAAACCTAAATGATCATGCTATAAACTACTTTGAAAAATGCTCATTGTTACTTTCCTATACGATAATCTCAATTTTTAATAATATGTTACTATTATGTTACCCCTACTCATATTATAAGTTAATGTCAAAATGCTCAATGTTATTTTCCTTAAGATAATCTCAATTCCATATTATCATTCAAGAATCTTAACACCTGTAACAATCTAAGATCTAATATCATTATATAATAATTTAAACAGTAAAATTTCATCATATTGTAATTTTGAAAATAATTTTTAACTAGAATAAACTCAATAAATTCTCTAATATTAAATACATAGTTTTTAAGGACTAGAATAAGCTCCCCTAATGCCATGGCATGTCAGTGGCTCTCCTTGCACTCAATTTACATTGTAATTTCCCATACCCATGTAACCTGCAATGAAATAAAATTTGTTTGTTTGTTTGTTTTGCATGTTTCATCTTGAGGACAGCAATACTGTGGTTTAGGATTACCTGTGCTATTCTTAACTAAATATATTGGTAGTTGATACCATATAATTGTATATGAAGTCCTTAGTGTTATTTCTGTGTTTTATTTTTATAATTTATTTACTTGTCAGAATGCAGGAGGATGCATAGACAATAATATTACTGGGCAATGTACAGTTATGATTGTACAATTGTGTTTAGGATTAAAAGGGTAGGGTGTGTTATGATAATTATTTTTATTTTTATCATCAAAGATTTCGGGGGGAGCTTTATGTTAGGAAGGTCCAAGGGGGGCATATTAATCGGTGATTGTTCATCGAGGCCTTTGATATGTTGCATGTTCACGAGCGATAGAGTTATGTATTATCCAGGGTTTTTGGAGTTTATGTTTTGATTAGTGATTGTATTGTTTATAGAGGCACCTTGAGGTAATGGGAAAATTATGATTGTGCTATAGTGTCAAGTGTAATGAGGTGAGGTGCTATGTTGTTTGGCATATGTAAATTATGTTGATAATTATAAGCATTCATATGTTTGGAACGCTCTTATTTATGCAATATGTACATATACCTGTCTCGTAATGTGTACTGTCAGGATTAGAATTAAGGAATATTATTAGAATAAAAAAAAAAAAAAAAAAAAAAAAAGTTCAGACTCTCAGGTAAGGACCCACTAGGGGCGAGGGGGAAGTGGGGACAGAAGAAGAATATCCGGTGAGAGGAAGAACTGAAGGAGAAGAGAAAGAGTCAGGACTAAACCCAACAGTCTAACTACTGGTGGGATTAGGTAAAACTTGCGATTTTGGCTTAAATAGCAACGCTCACCTTGCCATATAAGACAAGTGAAAATTTGTGTATGCAATAATTTCGCCAAAATCAATCTGAACATAACGAAAAAAAAAATATATTTCATTGTGTTTCTTTATTATTAAATTAATGTTAACGTATCTAAAATATATTTAGTTGGGTTAGGCTAAATTTAATTGCGCTTGTTGTAATAAGGTTAGGTAGGTTTTCAAAGTTTCTCTATGTACAAAATTATAAATTCTTACATTAACGTAAATGAAAAATATATATCTTTAAACGTATTGAGAAAATTTTAGAAAGGACTTAATTTAGATGAGTTTTGCTATGACCAGTTTATCTAATCGGCACGACATATATATATATATTATATATATATTTTATATATATATATATATATATATATATATATATATATATATATATATATATATATATATATATATATATATATATATATATATATATATATATATATATATATATATATATATATATAATGTCGTGCCGAATAGGTAAAACTGGTCAATTAGCAAGAACTCATTTAAAATAAGTCATTTCTAAAATTTTCTTTTACGTATACTTTAAAGATATATTTTTTCATTTAGGTTAATGTAAAAATTAATAATTTTGTACCAAAAGAACCTTAGAAAACTTACCTAACCTTACCATACCACGGGTGGGGTTCGAACCCGCGGTCAGAGAGTCTCAAAACTCCAGACCGTCGCGTAAGCCAGCTGGCCCAGTGGCTTACGCGACGGTCTGGAGTTTTGAGTGTCCGTGGATGTCCGTGGGTGTCTGAGTGTTCGTGGGTGTCCGTGGTTGTGTCTGAGTGCCCGTGGGTGACTCTGACCGCGGGTTCGACCCCCACCCGTGGTATGGTTTGTTTGCAATCGTGTCATTACGATTTCGTGAGTTACCTAACCTTATTATAATAAGCATAATTTAATTTAGCCTAATCCAACTAAATATATTTTAGATAAGTTTACCATAATTTAACAATAAACAGACACACTGAAATATATATTTTTCGTTAGGTTCAGAATGATTTTTGCGAAATTATTGCATACACAAATTTTCACTTGCCTTATTTGGCAAGAAGAGCATTGCTGTTTAAGCCCATGCTGCCTTAATCTCACCATGTGTCTATCACAGTCTGCACTAATTTACTTTTTACGATGCTCTCCTTCCTTCGCCAGACCCACACTGACACAGTAAGTTCATTCAGGTACAGATACACATAAATACAGTTACATAGATTATCATACATAGGATCATATGGATAACTAAAAAAAGTCAGAGTGACTTATTTCCACTGGGGTCCTTGTGATAAGTATTAATTACATATATTTAAAGTTAAAAACAGGTATCTTAACTGTGTTAAAAGTAGTTATAATGAAAGGATATATACACTAGTTATAAGGTAAAATCGGATACCTACATTGACATTAAATACAGTATCAGAACATTGTACATGTATGTGAGATATGCAAGAAATACTCTCCTCACTTTCTGCAGCCATATTCATTAGGTACATTTTGGAGTTCTTCTTGAACTGGCTCATGCTATGACAGGCTTTTGACATGTGCAGGCAGTCTATTTCATTCCTTTATTGTTGTATAGAAAAATGTCTTTGAAGGCTGACCATTGACTCTAGTTACTGCAAAGTTGTTCTCCCTTCCCCTAGTACTATAATTGTTTTGGTTCCCAGCCTTAACAAAATTGGCAGTAAGATATTGGGGATATTGGTTGTGTGCAATTTTATAAACGTAATTTAGCTTCAGTTATTTTACTCTGTCTTCAACATTCAGCATATCCAGTTGTTGTAATTCATTCTGGCCTACATGCTCTCTTGGACCCAGATCCAGAATGAATCTCACCATTTTGTTCTGGGTGATTTATAGCTTATCTTTCAGTTTTTTTTTTTGTTAAGGCAGAGTACCATGAAGAGCAAGAGTTTTTTAATTTATGTTTCGTGCCAAAGAGTATGGCTTCCGTTTTCCCGAGGTGTAATGATAATTTGTTGTCTACTAACCATTTGCTACAGGACTCTAGTTCTAGTGATAGTACATTCGCAATGTCTTGTGGGTCTTTACCTGATACTAACAGAGCACTATCAACTTGCATCTGACACTGATAGGCATGTCATTAGCATAACACAGAAATAGTAAAGGACCCAGAATATTGCCTTGAGGAACCCCACATGTTACTGGCAGGGGCTCTGATTCTGTGTTGCTGATCTTGACAATTTGTTTCCTGTTGCTCAGGTAGGACTTAAACCAGTCTTCAGGACCTAAGCCGATAGCTTGTAGTTTCTTACATAATATATTGTGGTTGACCGTGTTGAAGGACTTTTGAAAGTCTAAGGTTACCATACCTATGAAATTATCTAGCAACATTTCAGTTATCAGGTAATCCATCAAATTAATGAGGTAGGTGTCGGTTGAATAATATCTCTTAAAATCTGACTGATAACTATGGAGAATGTTTTTGTAACTACTTGACAGTACACCGCCTTCTCTAGAATTTTGGATATCACACTGAGTATACTAACAAGCCTATAGTTGCTGACATCAGACCTAGTATTTTTCTTAAAGATAGGAGTAAATCTGGCCTCCTTGAATCCCTCCGGAACAGTATTTGTGGTGATGGACAAATTTATTATGTGCGCAATGGGAATTGGCAATTCAGAGGCACCGTCTTTTAGGAACTTAGTTGGGTTTAATTTACTTAATTCTTTTCGTACGAAGTCATGAGATACACCTACTAGTTGGCAACTATTCGAGGTGACAACTTATTAGTTAAGTACCTGGAGTTTACCTGAAGAGGGTTTCGGGGGTCAACGCCCCCGCGACCCTGTCTGAGACCAGGCCTCGTGGTGGATCAAGGTCTGATCAACCAGGCTGTTACCGCTGGCCGAACGCAAACCAACGTACGAACCACAGCCCGGCTGATCAGGTACTGACTTTAGGTGTCTGTCTTATCAAAGTCTGTGTTTAAAACATACTACACTAATAAGTACGGCATCCATCCTTCTAAAGCTCATATTGGAAAAAATCCTAAACATTTACCTGTACGAGTCACAGTAGGCGCAAGCCACATTTAGTCAAATTAACAGAGTGGGCATACGTACAGCGTCTCACATTGCCTTGCCAGCCTTCTTATCTTCCTCCAGTGGATCTGAAGAACTTGTAATAATAATAATAATAATAATAATAATAATAATAATAATAATAATAATAATAATAATAATAATAATAATAATAATAATATTTTATTTCAGCATGATACATGTTTGTACAAAGGAATATAATACAACTTGGGTGTACATGCCAAAAGCCCCTTTATATGCAAAGCATTTCGGGCAAAATTTAAACTAAAGGCAATAACAGTACATATGGTCATCAGGTGAGTTACAATGAATACAAGGGAATTGAATATTGTATTAGGTCATGCTATATGGCTCTGATAAGTTTTGTAGGGAAGAATTACAATTTTGATTATTAACCATAGGTGGACACAATGGAGAGATTAACATTTGAGGTGAATACAGATACTGAGAGTAAGTATATATTATAAAGTTTTACCTATGTTCATAATATTGAGCAAATACATATATAGTTTTTACATATGTATTTAGGATGGGCTGGGATAGGTTAGGAGATAAGGTGTTTTTTAACTGTAGTTTTAAAAATGCTAGCTGAACCAGTGGTTCTGAATATTTCTGGCAGAGAGTTCCAAATACTGGGCCCTGTTATGAAAAGATTTAGCCTGACACGGGGAATGTCATAGAGGCTTTTGTGCCTAGTGTTGTGTCTGAGTATTATTGCAACTGTCTAGAAAACACTTCAGGTCGGGATTTGTTAGAATTGATTGTTCTGCAAATGTAAGTTGCACAATGAGTGAATGATTTGTAAAGTGAGTAGGTTTAGGTCTTTGAAGAGTGAGGGAGTGGGTAAGGTGTTGTTTACCAGTGGATTGTGTGATCATTCCCTCTCCAGCTTTTTGTTTTGTTATTATTGGTTTTAGGTGATTTGTCGTTGTTGAACCCCAGGCACAAATAGCATAGGTGAGGTAGGTGTAAATCAGTGAATAGTATAGTGTAAGTAGTGCTGTTTGTGGTACATAGTAACGTATCTTTGAGAGGATGCCAACTGTTTTAGATACTTTTTTTTGTTGTGTTAGATATGGGTGTTGAATTTCAGATTGATGTCAAGCTGCATGGAATGCTACTATAACACATGTACACTTTGATGTGAGTGGATTTTTCCCAGTAGCAGCAGCGTGTACACTCACGTGGTTGTAGCCTGGTAGGGGTCGAGTTGCAGCTCCTGGCCTCGCCTGGTCGCTACTGTGTGAGAGACATGCTCTTAGCTGAACCTCTGACTTAGAAACGATCCATCTGAGGACAGCCACACGACGTAAAAGAAAGGGTTATCTTTTTTTCTGCACCAGTGTTGAGAGGTCGCCTTATAGCCGTGAACGCTGGTGAAGGGCTCTTGATCCAAGGAATTAGAGCTGCAGTCCAATTTCTTGGATCAAACCTGATCACCTATTATTCCCCCGGTGATGGCCTTTGTGGGTTTAGCGCTTCAGCATAAATATAATAATATTGCTGCTACTACTACTACAACTATTATTAATACTACTGATACTAACAATAATAATAAAACTACTGGTATTACTACTACCACAACTGCTGTTACTACTACTACTACTACTACTACTACCACCACCACCACTGCTGCTGCTGCTGCTGCTGCTACTACTAATAAAAATATTACTGCTATTACTATTATTTCTACTACCGCTTCTTCTACTACTTCTACCATTACTATTACTACTAATAATAATACTGCTGTTGCTGTCACTACTACTACTATTACTAATAATAATAATATAATAATAAATTCTACTACTACTATAACTACCGCTGCTGCTACTACTACTGCTACCACCACTGCTGCTGCTACTACTACTACTACTACTATTACTGCTACTACTACTGGTACTTCTACTACTACTACTATTGCTACTACTGCTACTATATTACTACTACTACTAATAATAAGTATAATCTACAATTTTAATTTTTTTTTCTACAAGAATGTCCCATTGACATATCTGTCAACAGATTATAAAATTAGATTTATTAATTTAACACATTTATTCATGGTGGAGAAGAAATTTACAATTTTGTTAAGTTAATTTTTGTTACGTTTGAATGTGCACGTTTGTGGCCTGAAAGTTGGCAGCAAAAACACCCATAGATGTGAGTTGTAGATTTATTGCAGAACTAAGATATTTCAAGTCTATTTTACCTCGGAGTTATTAGGCACTTGTTAATTACTTGTGTTACTTAGCCCTTTACTGTAATAAACTATCATAGTAATGCAGTTGTAATGGCTGGTTTACGCAGTTTTGGTCATAGGCTAAGTAAGTTTTCTAACATGAATCTACATGATTCGTAGAAAATAATTTGAGCTAAAATTCCGTCTTTCAAAAATGATTAGTAATTATATATGTAATTAAGATGTACCATATCAATTTTACCTTATTATTGACTGTCATTCGAATCCTTTGATCGCAATATTCACGATCCGGTAAACATTTCTATTTAGGGAGTAAAGATTTAACTGCATGTGAAGTAAGGCTTTATTTATGTTAAAAACATTATTTTTTTGTGTTGTGTGATGTAGGTAGTTGTTGTTTTAGAGGTGGTTAGTGTGGTTATTGTAAGTGGAGGTCAGTGGCAGGTGGAGGGTTTGAGAGGCAGGTGTGGTGGATCATCTGTTTGTGTCATGTCCGCTATGTTCCACCCTCGCTGTGGCCGCTGTGTTCACCTCTCTAATGGCAACAAGACTGCTGTACGCAGCAACCCTACACAGGAGTTCAACAGGGGACTCATATTCAGCCTCGAGCCCATCAAAGACAATGAAATGTTCGAGGTGACGATCGATAAGAAGGTAAGCCAGAGGCAGGACGTGATGTTGATGCACACAACAACATTAAACATTCTGCTGTGGCTGTGAGAGGTCTGTGTCCCGCAGCCACCTCAACGATAATGTTGGCTTCTTGCTTATTCTTCGGTTAAACATGCCAGACAGTCTGAAACTGAACCCAAATGGAAATAAATCATGTTTGTTGTTGGTTATCCTAAGTTCAGTCTTCACGGTCGTGAATGTTAGGTTGCTTTTGCTTAACACATATTGTAGAAATATGAAACACTAGTCTGTAAAAACTGCTGTAAATTTAACCAATGAGAGAAATTTGGCGGAGCAAAATGAGTTGGGATTTTTTTAGATGACTTTGTTTCTTATTTTTGACAATACTATGTCATTAAAACCTAAACCTTGAGCTGACAGAAGTAGTTAATTTGCTAAATTAAATTTTGCTTTTGAATTAGCCTTAAGTTAGTCTTAATTTGCTCTAAATGCATTTCATTAATAGTAGCTTTTTCATGTAAGTCATTTAAAATGTTAGAACAAATTTATCAGCCTATGCATCATGTTAAATAGTTTCTTTTGTAGAATATCTTAATGAAATTCATTTTTTTATTTTATTTATTTGCATGAAGGATTATTCTTGTTAGTTTGTATTAACATCAAGTGCAAAAATAAATGTGGCTTTTGTGTTAGTAGGTGAAAGAAAAGTTTTGTGTGTATTTTTAACCTGGAGAGTTAGGAACCCAACATAACTGAATGAAGTCTGTGTGTCATCAGGGACTGTCTCTTGTATCCACTGAGGTCCTTTTAATCCTCTGCCCCAGGATGCAACCCACAATAGTGGACAAATACCCAAGTACCTACTTATTGCTAGGTGAACAGGGGCAGTAGGTGTAAGGCAGCATACCCAAGGTTTCACTCATGCCAGGGAGTGATCCCTGGTCACTCCGTGAGCTGAGAATGCTATCAACTATGCCACGAGCACCCACTATTTTTAGTGCATTTTAGCATAAAAATTAGGATAATTGTAAAGTTAGAAATCTATACAACTTGTAAAGGTTGTTTAGGCTGTCTTTCTCAAGGACAGTTCCTTGATGCTGATGAGGGGCTCTTGATCCAAGGAGTTAAACTTATCCTCCCTTTGGATTGAACCTGATAGCTGCCTATTTTCAGGTTCTATATGAACCCTGTGGGTCAGAACAGCGAAACATTCAGCCACTGTCATATCCATAATGGCAGAATAATAGTAAAAAGTATGGAAATCCCTTAAAAACTGAATTTATTAAATTACTAATTGTTGCGGATTTTTAAACTGACCGACCTCTCCCGTAATTTGCTGAATAAATTCCCTTCTGTATTCAAGCTTCTGTATGTACAGTGGACCCCCGGTTATCGGCCATAATTCATTCCAGAATGCTGTTCATGTGTTGTTACTGAACAAATTTGTTCCCATAAGGACAAATGTAAATTAGATTAGTCTGTTTCAGACCCCCAAAAATACACTTACAAAAGCACTTACAAAAATACACTTACATAATTGTTCTAATTTTGAGCAGTACGAAATCTGGGGGTCCACTGTACTAACTTGCAGATATTGTTGGCATAAATCAAGATGATCTGCTACTTAGGCAAATATATACAACATAATTAAGTAATCCTAGTTTTAAGTACTGTTTAGCAATAACGTAGCCTAACTTTCATGATAGCTTACCTAATTACAGTACAGTATGTTTTTTCAAAGTGTATCATATAGCTATGTATTTTTTAGTTAAAAACCCTTTCAGGGTCCAAGGGGGGTCTCCGAATCTCGTTCTCAGGGTCCATGAATTTAAAAAAAAAAAAATTCTTTTTTCTTATGAAATGATAGTTTTTTTCTAAATCTAATAGGCTAAAAAATACATTTTTGCGATCAATACTCACCGAGATATAGAGAATTGAAGTTGACGAAAATGGAACCGGTGTCGGCAACATCGCCGACTGCCGGTCACCCGGTAATATTTTTTTTTCTTTCTTGGAGTTGTTTTCTGATCGAATGTTTTTTTTTGTTTCAAATAACTTTTATGGCCTGTGAGACCAATATAAGTGCTGTTTTTCAAATATTCACTCACTATTTATTACACAATATTCACATGAAGTTTCTTTTCACTAATTTGTTTACACAATGTATTTACAAATTTTTACAATAACAAATATTAGTTATTTATATTGTTCAATCATATATATACATACATAGAGTCACTGGATATGTTTCTAGAAGTTCTGCAGCCTGTGGAAGTCTCTGAAACATGGTTCCATGCACAGTGGTGTTTCACATTCCACACACATAAAGCGAGTGTCTTTGCGTTGTTGTGGGCGTTTTTTTGTATGTGCACAGACAAAACACCTCTTCTGAGCCTTTTTCTTGCAAGCAGTAGCAGGCAGTTTTGTTAGGATGTGTTCACCACCAGGCCTCAGACGAGAGGGTAGGTGTTGATGACTTGGTGTTGGGCGGGTTTCTATTGCAGGTGTTGCTCCTTGGTACTTGAATATTATTTGTCTGATGACAGACAAACAAAATTTGCCATATGGTGGTTTGTTTGTGGTCTTCAACTTATAAAGATTATAAGCATTGAGCATGGTAATGTCCAGAATGTGAAAAAAGAGTTTTATGTACCACTTGTAACTCTTGCGAACACAATCAGTAAACCCAATTTGCATGTCACATTTGTCCACTAATCGCATATTGAGGGTATAATCCATCACAGCTGCAGGTTTTAGAATGGGTTCAGCGGTCTCTCTACTCACCCTGCCAGTGTCTGTCATTTCGTTAGGGTGAATAGATGACAACAGTGTGACATCTTGTTTGTCATGCCACCGAAATGCCATGATGTCATTGGCAGCAAACGCCTGCACCTGACCTCTACGAGTGCCTGCATTGAATTTAGGCATATGCTTACGATTTCCACGCACTGTTCCGCACACATCTGTCAATCACTGAGGGAGGGGCTTGTGTACCAGTTATCAGTATATAATATATGCCCCTTACCAAGATATGGTTCCATCATTGTTCTAACCACATCACCAGAGATACCCAATAACCTCCTGGTATCTTGCAATGTATAACTTCCAGTGTACACAATAATATCCAATACAATACCACTGGAGCAATCACAAAGGACAAATAACTTTATACCAAAGCGTTTCCTCTTGCTTGGTATATACTGCTTGAACGACAGTCTACCTTTGAACAGAATCAGTGACTCGTCAATAACAAGCTTCCTGAAGGGATAAAAATGCATATTGAATTTCTCTTTCAGATACAGAAACACATTTCTAATCTTATATAACCTGTCGTTTCTGTCGGGTGGTTTTGTCTGAGAAGTGTTGCATCCTTAGCAGTAGCACAAATCGATTCACTGATATTATATCACTGAAACCTGGTGTTGCAATCAGGCGGTCTGTCGACCAGTATGATTTGACACTGCTTATAAACATGTGGCATAAGCATTATTGTGGCAAAGAAAAGATACATCTCAGCCACAGTTGTCTCTTTCCACCTGTTGAGGCGTGATGTTGGTGAAAGTATTGTGTTTGCCATGGTGTACTCGTAGTATCTGTTGCTTTCCCTGACAATAATATCCATCAGAGGTTCATCAAAGAATAATTCAAAGCATTCCAGTTCAGTGGCATTGTTCCCAAGTGGACAAGATGGGCGTATTCCACATTGACTTTCATCAAACTGATGGGGACTGGGAATAAAATTGTCAGCTTTTTGCCAATCCCAGGTGCGGTCTGCTGGTGGGTACTGGATATTTACAGGTGGTTGTGGGGGTTGGTGGGTGGGTGAGGGTTGGCTTTGTTGTAACTGAGCTGACTCAGCGGCGTCGGTGCCAGCATGGTCCACTGCTGGTGCCTCGCGCCTGGCACCACCACCACTACCACTAACAGATGCTTGCGCATTTCTCATTCCAATTGCAACACTATCATTGTCATTTTCACTATCACTTCCTGTTGTACGCCCACGGGATGTACTCCGAGATGTACTCCTTCCCCTTGGAACAGCATATGGCACACTACCAGAGCGCATATACCGTTGTATATAATGACGCTTCACTGGAGAATATTCCACTCCACTCTCGCTACTGGAACTGTTTTGAAGAGCTTGGAGTTCATATTCACTATTACTATCATCACCATTGCTCACACCAGTCTGGGATATGAGTAAATAACAGTTTCCTCTTTCGTTTTGGTACAATTGAGCGTGAACAAGATGCCACAGCACCGGAGGTGGAAGGCTGAGGGTCGTCTGGGTTTTCCTCAATATTACCGGTATTATGGTCATTAGTTTCGGTCACAACTGCCTCAAAACCTTGAAACTCATCACCACTGACACTCCCATCGGTGTTAGAACTGTCACTGGGAACAAAAGTGTCCCAATTGCCGAGGAGTGAGGGTTTCTTACCGCCAGGCATGGTGAAGAATGTGTACTAACATGGCGTTCCCACAATGCACCACTGGCTCCCCGATTTTTTTCCTACTGCGCACACTGACCACGCAGACCCATTCTCTCACCCCTAGGCCTACCAGCCATTTCGCGCTTAATTTTAAGGCGCTAGAATTTATGCGTACTAGTACGTCAATAACCCCAGCGCGTAAGCCGTACTAGTACGTCATTAACCCTGAAAGGGTTAAATTGAAATATAAGTTTATTATTCATAAAGTTTACCATACATACAGTACTAGTTTTTGCTCTACAAAAAAAATACATCCATAAATTTAAATGTGAAGTACTGTTGATGATTTATATACAGTATAATCCCTTATTTTCCTCCATTATATTCATATTTCTGAAAGTTGAACAGTGTATAATGATGGTGGAATCTATGCATGATGACATCTGATCACACTAGTATCTACTGGTAGTCTGTAGGAGATGCAAGGGAGCAAGTATTGTACAGCAAACCTTGTAAAAATGTTCTATTTAAAACCCTGAATATACCAGTATTCAATTATATATATTAAGTGGAAGAAAACTTCTCAGATTATTAACCTCATAGTGTCAATAAAACAGAATAACGTTAGAAAATCAAGCCGTGTGGCTTATTACCATTGAGTTTCTTAGGTTCTTCCCTAGGAAGTGACCCACAGAAGACTTGTCCATATCTCTTGCCTCACCCAGGATTGAATCTAGGTCCTTCAGTTGTGAGCCTCACAGCTGAGCTATGAGGCACACTTAACTTCTTTCAAAATTCTTGCACAAATCTGGCTAAAGCATGATATTCTAGATATATCTGGGTACAGTGGTACCTCGACTTACGATATTTTTTCATTCCAGAATGCTGTTCAAGTGCCATTACCAAACAAATTTATCTCCTTAAGAAATGTTGTAAAATAGACTAGTCCTTTTAGACCCCCAAAATTACACTTACAAAAGCATTTAAAAAAATAAACTTACATAAAAGGGTGAGTTTGGGGACCATCGTAAGTCGAGGTACCACTGTATATGGCCCATGGCACACAGGAATTTATATACAGTGGAACCTCGGTTTCGTTTTTAATTCGTTCCAGAGAGTCTGACGAAAACCAAATTCTACGAAAACTAAAGCAATATTTCCCAAAAGAAATACTGTAATGTAAATCCAATTAATCCGTTCCAGATACACAAAACTATTAACAAAAAATACATTTTATAGAGAATAACTATATAGTTTTACATACAGAAAACAATGAGAAATAAATATAAAGCACTAATTTTAATGGATAAATGAACATTTAACTCTTTCGGGGTCGGTGCTGTACTAGCACGTTTTACGAGCAGGGGTTGGTGCCGTACTAGTACGCGTAAATTCTAGCGGCTTCAAATTAAGCAGGAAACAGCTGGTATGCCTACATATGAAAGAATGGGTCTGTGGTCAGTGTGCGCAGTATAAAAAAAATCCTGCACCACACACTGCATAATAATATAATAATAATAATATAATATAATAATAATATTTTTATTTCTATGCATGTTACAAGTGTACAATGTTATTGGTAGTTACAATTATAAAACTGTAATGCAAGGAGAGCCACTGGCATGCCATGGCATTAGGGGCAGTTAAAGGAGAAAAAAAACTGACCGTTTTTTTTTGCTTAAAACAGCGACTTTGCAGTCTATTTTCATATGGTATTTATTGATGTATTCTCGTTTTCTTGGTCTCATGTGATAGAATGGAAGATATATTACAGAAATAGAGATGATTTTGATTGGTTTGACAATGACAAGTACCTTGAAATTGAGCTCAAAGCGAAAATGTTGATTTTCGCCGATGTTCAAGAGTAAACAAATCACACCATGCGTCCAATACACATCAACCTTGCGAGTCTAACATTCTTGCACAAGTGCGCTGATATTATTTATACCATTTTTACAATGATGCAGTTGTATACATAACAGTAAATCTTCTATTTTTTGTGAGAATAAAAATTCAAAATGGAAAGCAAAAGTAATGTAAGAGGGGCCTGGAGGCATGACTAATGAACAGAGAAGATGTTATTTTAGTGCCAGGAATGTCTGCCTTGTTTATTCTGGACCCTATTTTGAAATTGGCATCGTTTGAAATTTGTGTGAAATTGGCCAAATTGTCATTTTCTGACCACTATTTTGGGTAGTTGAAATTGGTAAATAGGTGGTTTCTTGTACTCAATCGATAGAAGAAATGGAGTTCTAGCGAAATAGCTATGATTTTAGTGGACTGGAACATTGGAATTGGCCAAAAATAGGTCTCAAAGTGGGTGAAATCGCCGATGCATAAACATCTTCGAGACCGATAACTTCGCGAGAGCATAATTCCATAAGTTTTCATTCAAATTTCAAACTTTTGTTGTCGTTATGATCGGAAAAAGAGTCTCTATCATTTCAAAAGAAAAAATATTTATTTTTTCCCCAAAAAATTTTCGACCCTGAGAACGTATTTCCGAGAAGGCCTGTCGACCCCTAAGGGTTAAATTAGTTTGAACTTTATTGAAGACTCTTGTTGGCATATGGAAGACGGCGAGGAGGGGAGAGGGAGGAGAGGTTATCTCTACCACCATCACAACCACTACCACCCTTTACTACCCTCTACCACCATCACTACCACCTTCTACCACCATCACTACCACCCTCTACCACCATCACTATCACCCTCTACCACCATCACTACCACCCTCTACCACCATCACTACCACCCTCTACCACCATCACTACCACCCTCTACCACCATCACTACCACCCTCTACCACCATCACTACCACCCTCTACCACCATCACTACCACCCTCTACCACCATCACTACCACCCTCTACCACCATCACTACCACCCTCTACCACCATCATTACCACCCTCTACCACCATCAAAACTACCCTCTACCACCATCACTACCACCCTCTACCACCATCACTACCACCCTCTACCACCATCACTACCACTCTTCCACCAACAAAGCCAGACTGACTCAGAATGCGTGCATGAGATGCTTTGTGTGTGCGCGGGCAGGTGGACACGTTCGGTACAGCGGACGAAAACCAAGGTGATGAACGAAAACTGGGAC
Source organism: Cherax destructor (assembly GCA_009830355.1). Taxonomy (NCBI): domain Eukaryota; kingdom Metazoa; phylum Arthropoda; class Malacostraca; order Decapoda; family Parastacidae; genus Cherax; species Cherax destructor. Next base: position 1,790 of record WNWK01038601.1, on the reverse strand, counting down.
AATAGTATTTTGATAAAAAAAAGTTGTCGAAAACCAAATTCGATGAAAACCAGGGCAAATGAAAACCAAGGTTCCACTGTACAGCAAACCCAATAGTATAACATATAAAACCTACAAGACCCTGAAATAGCTCTATTAATAAACTTGCTTAAAAATCAACTAGTAGCACAGAATAAATATCCACGATAATCTACAAGAAATCTGTGCATGTATTATCCCTTGCTATTTCAATACTTTTGGAGAATCACTTAAAGAGCAAATCTTTCCAGACTATCTCAAAAGAGGCAGGATAACAACCATCGATAAAGGTGGTGATCAACCTGACTATGCAGTAGTAATTGCAGGCCACCCTTGAATCTACCACTGCTGTCAAAAATGCCATATTCAGTAAAGTAATTTATGAGCAGCTATATACAGTGGACCCCGGTTTACGTTGAAAATTCATTCAGAATGCTGTTTGAGTGCCGTTACTAACAAATTTTTTCCCATAAGGACAAATGTAAATTAGATTAGTCATTTCAGACCCCAAAATGCACTTACAAAAGCACTTACGAAAATACACTTACATAATTGTTCGAGTTTGGAGGTGAACGTAAACTGGGGGTCCACTGTATTCATTTAGCTAAACATAATGTGTTTACTCCTTGCCAGTTTATATTCAGGACCAAGAAATTCCCTAATGATCCAATCATAAAAATGTTCCATGCAGCTTGTGAAACATTTAAAAGAAGCGAGTATCCTATTGGATTTTTTATTGACTCCTTAAGGCTTTTGATATGGTTGATCACAATATTCTTCACACACTGACTTTAAACAAAATAGATTGCAGATATTTCCACCCATAGGCAAATCATTATTACTAACAAGTGTTACAGTCTAAGTTGCCCAAAGTACCATGTGAAAACAACACATCGATATAGTACTACATACCACGAGGCTGAAGGCATAGTAAGCAAGAAACATTTTTTAGTGGATAAAATGATAAAAGAAAATTAGATAGAGATACAGTGGTACCCCGACTTACGATATTTTTTCATTCCAGAATGCTGTTCAAGTGCCATTACCAAACGAATTTATCCCCATAAGGAATGATGTAAAATAGACTAGTCCTTTAGACCCCAAAATTACACTTAAAAGCATTTAAAAAATAAACTTACATAAAAGGGTGAGTTTGGGACCATCGTAAGTCGGGGTACCACTGTACATGGCAATGGAACACAGCATATCAGTTCCTCAGACACCAGGGCTAGTCATACAACACCTTCACATTGCAGTCAGTATTAGGGCGACCAAAAATGTGTACACCAAAAGATATAATACAAGAAGGTACAGTATCAGAGGTGCAGATAAAGTTTACACTAAACCTAAGCATCCTAAATGGTAAATCTTCCTTACCCTTTTTTTTTTTTTAACATTCAGGGTTTGAAAATGTCCAAAAATCATAGCTATGAAGTAGGCTTCTCACTGAAGCAATGCTCTGTTTAGAGAATTCACAGAAACGCATACAGGGATATTTTGGACAAAATATGGTGAAAATTGTTCATAGATTGTGAGAGTAAATAAATCACAGGGAGAAGCAGGACTTTGGGAAGTACACTGTTTACTGCTCAGAACTGTTGAATTCATCAAATAATGCAACAGAAGTACTGCTAGGCATTAAAGTACAGTAATTATTCTTGTATATGAACCATTGTTAGCAATGGCTGAGCAATTTATTGAACAAATAAAAGATTAATTATTTCTTGAAAATCATACACTAATATTGTCCTTTTCAAAGATTTCAACTTCCC
>WNWK01038600.1:0-17859 GCA_009830355.1 Cherax destructor | reverse complement strand
TCTAGTGGGCTCAAAAGCCTTCACTAAGATAAATGAACACGGTTCACCCAGGAGGGTTATTATGGAAGTTCCTCAGGTCCAACAATAATGAGTAAACTTCTAAACCCAACCCAAGAACCAAACAACTGTAAGTCAAAGACAACAGTAATGACTTGACACCTTAACGAACTCACCCTTTTCAACCTTAAATGTAATACTCACGACCAGGTGAACCATCAGAAGTTGTATCCAGAGTCCAGTATCCTGGCAAGGTCGCCATTGTCAGGGAAACGCCTTCCCTGAACAAAATATTGATGGAAAAATTAATAAATAATAGTAAACCGAAGGATATTTATAATAAGATGGTTTTTTCTGGATTTTAATATAAAATTAAATAGAAATAAAAAAAATATATCCGTTGTGGTTCAGGTCTGTTGGTGAGACAGGAGGTAATATCCGGAGAGGGGAGAATAGATGATGGTTGTCTCTCTGTAGGTGGTATGTCTTCGGAGTAGATGGTGAATCTCCTGGGACCACGAGGTTGAAATACCACACTGTAGGTATCCAAAGGTAGATGAGATCTTCTGCAACACCCTCTAACGCACACAAGTTAGAAACTAGAGAGGAGTTGTTGTGGAATTCCCGTTAAGTCCAGGGAAAATCTTGCTCGTAAGTCATGCGTCTGTCCTGGAGAACCAGTCCAGCGGCAGAGCTGATAATAAAGAAAATATTCTGGTTACCATAAGTCTTAAAACATTTAAGATAGAAAAAGGTGTTTCAAGATGACCAAGTCACTACTGGTAACCAAAGAAAACATAATAATCAAACAAAAGAAATACTCCTGGTAGAGCGCCTTACCTGATTCGGAGAAGAGTGAAGGTGAAGTGACTTTCCACTTCCCAACCGACACCAGGTAAGAGTCATACTACCAGGAGTAGAAAGTAAAAACCCTCAGACAACCGGGAACAAGAGTTTAGCTCCAGCCCGCTAGATGGAATTGCTGGCTGTAACTCGTTAATAATGCTCCCGGCTGACTGAACAACCGTTACCTTATTTACAACTACTTTTCCCTCACAACGTGCTTGACCAGGTGTGGGTTCCAAACTGGTGCTGCATACTCCAGTATGGGCCTGACGTATATGGTGTACAGAGTCTTGAATGATTCCTTAGTAAGGTATTGGAACGCTATTCTTAGGTTTGCCAGCCGCCCGTATGCTGCAGCAGTTATCTGATTGATGTGTGCCTCAGGAGATGTGCTCGGTATTATACTCACCCCAAGATATTTTTTCTTGAGTGAGGTTTGCAGTCTTTAGCCACCTAGCCTATACACTGTCTGCACTCTTCTTTGCCCTTCCCCGATCTTCATGACTTTGCATTTGATAGCGTTAAATTCCGGGAGCCAGTTTCTGGACCAGGTTTGCAGTCTTTCCAGTTCTCCTTATAGTCCTGTCCGATCCTCATCCGATTTAATTCTCCTCATTAACTTCACATCATCTGCAAACAGGGATACTTCTGAGTCGATTCCTTCTGTCATGTCATTCACATATACCAAAAACAGATCTGGCCCTAGAACTGACCCCTGTGCAACCCCGCTTGTCACAGGCACCCACTCTGATACTTCATCACGTACCGTGACTCGTTGTTGCCTCCATGCCAGGTATTATCTGATCCATTGCATTGCCTTTCCTGTTATGTATGGTTGATCCTCTAACTTTTTTACTAATCTCTTGTGAGAAACTGTGTCGAAGGCCTTCTTGCAGTCCAAGAAACTGCAGTCTACCCACCCCTTTCACTCATGTCTTACTTCCGTTATCTTGTCATAAAACTCCAGTAGGTTCGTGACACAGGATTTCCCTTCCCTGAAACCGTGCTGGTTGTCATTTATAACCTTGTTCCTTTCTAGGTGCTCCTCCACTCTCCTGTTAATCTCCATGACTTTTTATACTATACATGTCAGTGACACAGGTCTGTAGTTTAATGCCTCGTGTCTGTCTCCTTTCTTAAAAATTGGGACTACATTTGCATTCTTCCATACTTCAGAAAGTTGCCCAGTTTCAATGGATGTGTTGAAGATTGTTATTAGTGGCACACACAGCGTCTCTGCTCCCTCTCTACGGACTCACTCAGAGGCCTTTGAGATATCAAGTTCACGAAGCAGGTTCTTCACCTCCTTCTCAGTTGCCTTTATGTCATCCAGCACTTGTTGGCATATCCCTTGTTGATGTACCCCTTTATTCTTACTTCCCAGAGTCCTTTCTGTTTCCACTGTAAATATTTCTTTAAATCTCATGTTGAGCTCCTCACATACTTCTTGGTCGTTTCTTGTGAACTCCCCACCTTCCTTTCTCAGCCTGATTACCTGGTCCTTGACTGTTGTTTTGCTCCTGATGTGGCTATACAACAGCTTCGAGTCAGACTAGTCGCTGTGTCTCCCTCCTTATCTGTGTATACTCGTTTCCGGCTCTTCGAATAATCTCTATTTTCGTTCTGGTCTTCTCATTATTTCTGTTGCCGTTGGGAACAAACCTCTCCTCTGCCTCCTTGCATTTTGTTGTGTGTGTGTGTGTGTGTGTGTGTGTGTGTGTGTGTGTGTGTGTGTGTGTGTATAAGTGTGTGTGTGTGTGTATAAGTGTGTGTGTGTGTGTGTGTGTGTGTATGAGTGAAGTCACCTAATTGTGGTTGCAGGGGTAGAGTCATAGATCTTGGCTATGTATGTGTGTACTCATCTCTTCTTAAAGCTATCTATGGATCCTACCTCCACTACATTACTCTTCGGTCGTTCCACTCTCTGACAATTCTATGATTGAAGAAATACTTCCTAATAACCCTGTGACTCATCTGAGTTTTCAGCTTCCAGTTGTGACCCCTTGTTGTGTCCCATCTCTGAAACATCCTGTCCCTATCCACCTAGTCAATTCTTTTCAGTATTTTGTGTCGTTATCATGTTACCCCTATCCATCCTGTCCTCTAGTGTCGTCAGGTTGATTTCCTTCAACCTCTCCCGTATGAAGATAGACTTAGAGCGTTGAATCTCCACTCTCTGGAGAGACGTAGAATGAGGGGAGATATCATCGAGGTGTACAAGTGGATGATGGGCATAAACAAAGGAGATATTAATAAAATACTGAGGATATCGAACCAAGAAAGAACCAGAAATAACGGATTTAAATTGGATAAATTTAGATTTAGAAAGAACATAGGCAAGTACTGGTTTTCGAACATAGTTGTAGATGCGTGGAACAATCTTCCGAGTAGGGTGATAGAGGCTAGGACCTTGGGTGGCTTTAAAAAGAGATTGGACAGATACATGAGTGGGAGGGGCTGGGTTTGATTGGTGTCGTGAGTACGGGAGTAAATTCTTAGGTAGTGGTGGTTTTGATAAGGACGTGCCTTGTATGGGCCAGTAGGCCTTCTGCAGTGTTCCTCCAGTCTTATGTTCTTATGTTCTCCTTAGCTCCCGGACTAGTCTCAGTGCAAACCTTTGGGATTTCTCTATGTGCTTGACCAGTTGTGACTTTCATACTGGTGTTGCATACTCCAATGTGGGTCTCATGTACACGGTGTAGAGTCTTGAATGATTCCTTACTCAGGTGTCAAAACACTATTCTCGTGTTTGTCAGGCACCCATATGCTGCACCATTTATTTAGGTGATGTGCTCCTCAGATGTGCTTGATATTATACTCACCCCAAGGTCCTTTTCATTGGGTAAGGTTTGCAGTCTTTGCCCCCCTAGCTGTACTCTGCAGTCATCTTTGACCTTCTGTGGGGAATTTCGTGATTCCCTAGAACCGTTATACCCACCCCCAAGTGGGGGAATGTATGAAAGTAGGGGGTTAAGGGAGACACTTAAGAGAAGTGTCAGTTCCGTATATATTTAATTCTAAGAATTTGCCTCGTAACTCCTAGGCTACTTATGCACTACAATTGTGTCATTACTACTACATATATGTAAGCTAAGTTAAAGACAGTCGTTAGCTTACTGTAGTATTTATGCATCTCAGCCAGGAAGTATGAGTGGCGGCGGGCTGGGCTGCGGGGTCAGTCCCCCAAAAAAGCTAGTGACTGAGACACACAAATCCCCGGCAGTGTGCGGTAAATTACCAATCGTGTAACTTACGTACCAACCGCTTGCAGACATCCTCGGCAACAGGAGCAGGCACCTTTAGCGGACTCACCAGATACTCTCAGGTGATTCCCGGCCTTCTTCCTCCGCGTAAGAGTTCGAGACCTTGAATATTCATCTGTACTCTGTATACTCGTGCGGGGAGTGGCCACCCACAACCAGAGATTGCCACCGCAGCTGCCTACATACACTGCCTGTGGGGAATAAAGTTTAGTACACATTGAATTACCCTGGAGCGGAGCGGCAGGCTTCAGACTGAATTCACGACTGAAACATGAACCACTAACCCGATTCAGTCGAACGTAGCATAGCTATGGTCCACAGAACCAGTAACCTCCTAGCTTGGCTCCCGCAAACCCACTAGTCCTAGTTACCATCCATGTCTATTGTAACATCGCCACGTGGCGATTGGTCCTTTGCTATTTACCACTATACACTCACATAGACACTCAACTGAGCACCTTGTACCGTGGAAATTACATATCCTACCTTACGTTGACAGTAACAGACATACAGTCGATTAAATTGGCGCCACGGCCGTTGTATGTTATTCCAATATGGCGGCAATTTGAACCCAGGGTACAAAGCCTCGGGCAACCTGCTATTAACGAGACAGCAGTGCCATCTAGCACCATACCCACTACACTGCGCACCCGACGCCATCTTGTGACGTCATCACAACAAACCCCGACCACCCCGGCACACACAACCAACACCCACCGGGTCTTGGTAGTTTAAACCAGAGTTTGACAACCCTTTGACCTGTTAACTCACATTTATTAGCAGTGTCATAAACCTGTCAACTGTCACTACATCGACAAGAGTAACACAGGCAACATGGCCACATAAGCCATCTGTCGCCAGAACCTCCCGGCAAGCGATTCCTTGTGACCAGGACTCTTAATGCCTGTGAGACACTGTCCCAGGCTGTACCAGTTGACTTCCTCATATTGGAGGCTAATGTGAGTCTTTTGGATGAGAGGCAACGTGCCTACACACTCTCATTTCGGGATCTTGAAGCCTTATTGATAGGTTCTGAAGATGGTGCTGAAGTGGTTGATGTTCAGGATAGACTTGCTGAAAGGGAATAATATGTCTTGGAGGCTCTGTGTCTCTTCAAGAAGGTTCTGGGGCAGAGGGATAACACAGGGTTGGTGGCTTTCACCACACACTCGCAGGAGCCCCCCAGCCATAATCTTCAACCACAGATGCTACTCAGATTACTGGAAATACATTTACCTACATGTGACTGGAGCGACTTCGAAGATTTTATTGTAAGTTTCCGGTCCTTAATCCATGAACGGCCCGATCTCGACAATCGTCAAATTTAATTACGTGAGAACACAGCTGAGGGGCGAGGCTTATGAACTGATAAAAGGGCTTGATATCACAGGGGCGAATTATCAGTACGCCATCGAAATCCTGGAACTTAATTACTGTGACAAAGGGCGATATGGTTTCTGCTAAAAACATATTTAAGTTGGTTGATCTCGTCCCCCTACACACTGTCTGCTCGAGTTGCAATCGTTCGGAATCACACTCGATAACTGTTTGAGTTCTCTGCGCTCCTACGCAAACGTGGAACAGAGTGAATAAGTTCTCAGCCACACTGTACGAAGGAAGTTGCCAAAGAAACTCTGGAGCACCTGAATCTACGATTCGGCAAGCGTAGGTTCACCTGTCCTGAGATAAGCGAAGGGTTGCAACATATCATAGCTTGCATGCAACTCAGTGCTAGGCAGGTTAGACACCAGGGGGACCAGACTTCACAGAGTGTGCCCACCAAGAAGGTGTCACCACCACAGAGCCACTCGGTGGGCGGGTACCCTACTGACGTCAGTACGACCGTAGGAGTGTACCTGGTCTCAGCCCAAGCAGACCAACCTGGACCCAAGGCCAAGGGAAGGAAGAAATTTCCCGAGGCGCCTAGATCATGAGTCCCGAAGTGTTTCCTATGTGACGAAGCACACTGGACCCAATGCTGTACTCGGTTCACGACTGTCCACGCCATTGGTCCAAGAGCTGAATCTCTGTCCCAAATGTCTGGGTAGACATAAAGAAGACACTTGCAACCCCAGGCTTTCCACTTGCTGGAAGTGTCAGGGAACCTACCATACCGCCCTCTGTCCACACCTTCAGACTCGTACAGGAAACGAACTTGAACGGGTGACTGCTAAAGTCGCTGTCGCAGCTGAGAACGCCCACTCAACTGACGAGGTAGACAGCGAACCAGTTGCTAGTTTATGCCTCGATGAGAAGAGAACCCTCACTGTACTGTAATGTTGTCGTCCTCAAAGTGAGTACACAGCGCGCCGCATTGCCGGTGGCACGTCTAACGATAGTTAACGCACACCACGTAACCGCCATCCTTGCCTTGTTTGACCAAGGATCTCAGATATCTTTCATTCGCCGGAGTACGTTGAAGGGGCTGGGTGTGGTCCCGCACGATCAGGTGCCACACGACCCGGCTGGGTTCTTCCAGCGACCTGGTAGACGACCCTACGATCTAGGAAACCTGACAGTCTGTCTGGGACAACAATGCGAGGCAATAAGCGCGGTGGTCATTGATCAACTACCTGCAACCATATGCATGGGAGGGCTGCAGACCTCACCATGTTAAAGGCCGCAGGTGTGGAACTAGTTGACCTTGACACTCAGACCGATGAGGTTGGGCCAATAGACCTTCTAATCGGAAGTGATTACAGCAAATTTGTGCGTGGCACAGGCACAGCGTGGGGTCAGTACCAAAAAAGCTAGTGACCGAGATACACAAATCCCCGGCCGTGTGATGTAAATTACCAATCGTGTAACTAAAGTACCAACCACGTGCAGGCATCCTCGGCAACAGGAGGAGACAGCTGTAACGGACTCACCAGGTATTCTCAGGTGATTTCCGGCCTCCTACGTCCGCGTAAGTAGTATTCGAGACCTTGAATATTCATCTGTACTCTGCATACTCGTGCGGGGAGTGGCCATCCACAACCAGAGATTACCACCGCAGCTGCCTACATACACTGCCTACTGCCCTGGAGCGGAGTGGCAGGTTTCAGACTGAATTCACGACTAAAACAGGGACCACTAACCCTAACCAGTCGTGACCCCACACACGCTGCTTTAATTCACCTCACCTTTCCCAATCTTCATGACTTTGCATTTGCTCTGGTTGAACTCCAGGAGTCAGTTGTTGGACTAGGCTTGCAGCCTTTCCAGATCCCTTTGTAGTCCTACCTGATTCTCATCCACTTAAATTCTCCGAATTAGCTTCACATCGTCTGCCATCAGGGACACCTCTGAATCTATCACTTCCATTATGTCATTCACATATACCAGAAGCAGCACCGGATCTAGAACTGACCCTTGTTGAACACCTCTCTTCACAGGCGCCAACTGTGACACCTCGTCACGTACCATCACTCATTGTTTCCTCCTCTCAGGTATTCTCTGATCTATTGCAGTGCTTACCTGTTATTCCTTCTTGCTCCTCTAGCTTTTGCACTAATCTCTTGTGCGGAACTTTGTCAAAAACTTTACAGACCAAAAAAATGCAGTCTACCCCCCACCCCCCTTCTCTCTCTCTCGTGTCTTACTTCTGTCACCTTGTCGTAAACCTACATTAGGTTTGTGACACAGGATTTCTCCTCCCTTAAGCCGTGCTGGGTATTATGTATAAGCTTATTCATTGCTCAGTTGATCTCATCATACTTTTGTCTTGGTCTCCTTCTATTCTGATGCAGGTTGTACATCACTGCAGGCACCACCTGCAGTGATGTACAACCTGTAGGGGCCCCAAGGTGGTGTTCGTTTCCCTTGTGTCCACTCCTTACAGCTCCTCAAATAACAATGGTTTATGATGAGCAATGCAACGCCTCCTCTTCCCCCCTGTTTTCTCTGTCTTTCCTCAGGATGTGATATCCAGATGGAAATATTGTATCTGTTATCTTCCCTGTGAGCTTTGTTTCCATGAGCACTATGCTGTCTGGGGATGCCTCCATGATTCTTTCATGACACTCCTTACATTTATTTGTTATTCAACCTATGTTGGAGTACCATACCTTCAGCTTCGTTTCCAATACCGTGTTCTGTTTGTGGGGGCTGAGGGAATGGGAAACTTAGCAGGATACTATGGGAGGCTGCTGTGAAGGTTGAGTTTGTAATTGGGGGGGATGTGGAACAAGGGTTGTTTTGGGTTAATTTATTTGGTTGCATAGGGTTGTTGGGATTAAAAGTGTTCTGTGGGTGGTTCTGAGAGAGGTTGTTTTTGCTGGTCCTCCTGAGTCTGGGCTTCCCTGCCCGTCTCTATCCTCTCTGAATCTTCTCTCTCAGTTTCTGTCATTCTTCTCATATTCTGTCATCCATTCTGTTCAACCAGAACAACGGCTTCTACAACATAGCTGAACCTATTGCCAAGAAACTTTTTCAACGCTTTCCCACATAGAACTCAAGAATGGAACACTGCAGGTCCTTTAAGTCACACAAGGTTTTAAACTATCACACTACTTTTTAGACTGTCACATGCAGGTTTCTCCACCTGACCCAGCATTCTCCACCTGACTATATCCTATATACATTCATGTTACTCATTTTCCAGGTAGATCTGTCTGTGACTCGATAAAGCCCACTGCGTGGGCGAAACGTTGTCAATAAAGGATCACATTATACTGCTTATGTGTTTATTTTTCCACATCTGCTGGTACTTTGATGAGCCCCTTAGTCATGGTTTCTGCTGTAGGATCTTGTTTTGCACTGTTTCTGACTTGAAAATCAATTTCACTGACGGTTTCTTCCCCTTAAGTATCCCGACATTCTCTGAAAATTTCTCAGGTGGGTCATGTCTTCCTCTCCTGTCTCTTTCATGTACTCACCTATTTCTACTCACCTATTTGTGGTTGCAGGGGTCGAGTCATACCTCCTGGCCCCGCCTCTTCACTGGTCACTACTAGGTCCACTCTCCCTTCTCAATGAGCTTTCTCTTATCTCTTCTTAAAACTATGTATGGATCCTGCCTCCACTACATCACTCTCCAGCTTGTTGCTCTTCCTGACAACTCTGTGGCTGAAGAAATACTTCTTAACATCCCTGTGATTCATTTGAGTTTTCAACTTCCAGTTGTGTCCCCTTGTTGCTGTGTCCCATCTCTGGGACATCCTGTCCCTATTCACACTATCAATTCCAATCAGTATTTTATGTTGTTATCATGTCCTTCCTTCAGTGTCGTCAGGTTGATTTCCCTTAACCTCTCCTCGTAGGACATACCCCTTCACTCCGGCACTAGTCTTGTTGCAAACCTTTGCACTTTCTCTAATTTCTTGAAGTGCATGACCAGGTGTAGCTCCCATACTGGTGCTGCATACTCCAAAATGGTCCTGACATTCACGGTGTACAGAGTCTTGAATGATTCCTTACTCAGGTGTCGAAACGTATTCTCAGGTTTGTAAGGAGCCGATGTGCTGCAGCAGCTTCATAACTATGCAGCTGGTTAAATTCTAGGATCCACTTGTCAGACCATGCCTGTTGGCTGTCCAGATCCCTTTGTAGCACTTCCTGGTCCTCGTTCACTTGTATTCTACTCATTAGTTTCACGTCGTCCGCAAACATGGATACCTCCGATTCTATCCCTTCTCTCAAGGCATTTAAGTATGCAAGAAACAGCACCGGCTCTAGGACTGATTCTTGTAGAACACCACTTGTCATATGCACACATTCCGACACCTCGTCACGGACCATCATTCGTTGCTTCCGTTCTGTCAGGCTTGCCTTGATCCATTGTAGTGCTTTTCCTGTTATTCCTGTCTGCTCCTCTAGCTTTTGTGAAGTACTGTGTCGAAAGCCTTCACAGTCCAAGAAATGCAATCTTCTCATCACTCTCTCTCCTGTCATGCTTCTGTTACTTTGTCATAGACATGAACCCGACTAGGTTTGTGACACAAGATTATCCATCAATGAAGCTATACTGGTTGTCATATGTGAGCCCACTCCTTTCTAGGTGCTCCACCACTCTTATCCAAGTTATCTTCCCCATAACGTCATATACTATACGAGACAGCGACAATACTCTGAAGTTTAGCACTACCTGTCAGTCTCCTTTCTAAAAATTTGGGACTACATTTGCTGTCTTCAAACCTCTGGCATTTGCCTTGTTTTTAAAGACATGTTGAAGATTGTTACTAGTGCCACACACAGTGCCACTGCTCGCTCTCTCAGGACTCCTGGAATCCTAGTTCTTGCCCATGGGTCAGGGGGTGGAAAGGTTTCATGTGGTTTTGGGATATTGGTGGAGGTGAGGGTTTGTGATAGGCTGCTGTGAGGAAGCTATTTGTGTTGGGGTGGGGACTGTGGGTATGGAGTATGGTTTGTGTTTTTAGTTATTGTGCTTGCTTTGAAGGGGGGCCAGGGGTTGAGGGGGTTCTGTGGGCGGTTGTGCGTGTGGTCCTCCAGAGGTTGAGCTCCATGCCATGCACTGTCTTTCCTTCCTGCCTGTAGTGCCTTTGTGCTTTCTCTCTCTCTCTCTCTCTCTCTCTCTCTCTCTCTCTCTCTCTCTCTCTCTCTCTCTCTCTCTCTCTCTCTCAGCTCCTCCCGTTCCTTTCTTGTCCTGTCACGGTTGAAGCTCACCTGGCGATATTTTTGTGTCCCTTAACTATGGTTTCCTCTACCTGATCCACTCTTGTACCATTTCTGTCGTGAATGTCAAATAGAATGGGTAACTTTTCCCCCTCAAGTAGCTACGTAGTCTCTAAAAAAATGTTAACTGTGTATGAGTGTACTCACCTCACCTATCTGTGGTTGTAGGGGTTGAGAAACAGCTCCTAGACCAGCCTCATCGCGGGTCACTACTAAATCCACTCTCTTCCTGCTCCAAGAGTTTCATCGTACCTGTTCTTAAAGCTATGTGTGAATCCTGCCTTCACTACATCACTTTATAGATTGTTCAAATTCCTGACAACTATATAACTGAAGAAATACTTCCTAACATCCCTGTGAAGCATCAGAGTTTTCATCTTCCAGTTGTAACCCCTTGTTGCTGTGTCCAGTCTCTGAAACATTCTGTCCCTCCACCTTGCCAATTCTTCTCAGTATTTTATACGTTGTTATCATGTCCATAGGACATACCTCTTAGCTGTGGAACTAGTATTGATGCAAGCCTTTGCACTTTCTCTAATTTCTTGACGTGCTTGACAAGGTGTGACTTCCATACTGGTGCTACATACTCCAGTATGGGCCTGACGTACATGGTGTACAGTGTTTGGAATGACTTCTTACTTTGGCGTCGAAACGCTATTCTTAGGTTTGCCAGGCACCCATGTGCTGCAGCAATTATTTGGTTGATGTGCACCTCAGGAGATGTGTTCGGTATGATACTTAATCTAAGATCCCGAAGCATGAACTCCGTCTGTGGTTTTCGTTGACTTTCCTCATTCTTCATAACTTTGTTGGACCAGGCTTGCAGCCTGTCCAGATCCCTTTGAAGCCCTACTTGATCCCCGTTCACTTGAATTCTCCTCATCAGCTTCATATCGTCTGCAAACAGGAACATCTCTAAATCTATCCGTTAAGTCATGTCATTCACATATATTAAAAACAGCACCTGTCCTAGGACTGACCCTTGTGGAGCCCCGCTTGTCACAAGCGCCCACTATGACACCTCGTCGCGTATTTCATACACTTCCTCTCAGGTATTCCCTATTCTATTGCAATGCCTTTCCTGTTATTCCTGCCTGTTTCTTAGCTTTTGCATTAAACTCTAGTGTAGAACTGTGTCAAAAGCCTTCTTACAGTCCAAGAAAATGCAATCTTCCCACCCCTCCCTCTCCGGTTTTACTTCTGTTACCTTGTCGTTAAACTCCAGTAAGTTTGTGACACAGGATTTTCCTCTCTGAAACAGTGCTTGTTATCGTGTATAAGTTCATCCTCTCTAAATGCTCCACCATTCTCCTGATAATCTTCTCCATGACTTTACATACTATACATGTCAGTGACACTGGTCACTGACATGTATTGTTTAATGTTGCCTGTCTGTCTTCTTTCCTAAAAATTGGGATTATATTTAGTCTTCCACACCTCAGGTAGTTGCCCAGTTACAATAGATGTGTTGAAGATTGTTGCTAGTGGTTCACACAGTGCCTCTGCTCTCTCTCTCTCAGGACCCATGGAGAGATGTCTTCGCCCATCTCCTTTGAGGTATCTAGTTCGGCTGTGTGTAGTGTGTCTAATACTTGTTGGTGTACTCTTCCATCCCAGTCTACTGGAAGACTTTCTGTCTCCACTGAAAATACTTCCATAAATCTCGTGTGTACGTGTGTGTGTGTGTGTGTGTGTGTGTGTGTGTGTGTGTGTGTATGTGTGTTTGTGTGCGTGTGTGTGTGTGTGTGTGTGTGGAATGCAGTTCCACATTCTTTATTAATTTAGGGATTTTGGAAGGGAAGGGGAAATTATAATTTTTACAGTCGAAGTTAAAATGTGAATGTTGGTATAATTCTGCTAATTACTATTTTCTCTCTTTCTCTCTGTCTCACATACACACACACCTCTCTCTCTCTCTCTCTCTCTCTCTCTCTCTCTCTCTCTCTCTCTCTCTCTCTCTCTCAGTAAAAGTTTATAATACCACTGAAGTCAACACACCCGCGACATTCTAACTTTTAACTAAGTTTAAAAGTTGTTTTTGGGGGAAGTCTGAGTGGTCACTTTTGATGAGCGCGACTCTCTGCTCAAGTTGACCTGATTCCTCTGCTCGAAGTTGCCCTGAGTGGCACAGTATTGCTTCTGATTGCCAGGAAGACGAGAGTGGGATGGGGAAGAGACTCCTGAGGCGAATGATGTCCCTCCGTGCCTGTGTGTTGCTTAGCCAACACTCGTGGCACAACACGCCCTGTGTTGACTCAGCTTTAACAAGACATAAATAAAGCTTACAAAGACATAAGGGAAACGTTGGTCCTGGCAGACTCGAAATATCTATTTTTATTTTCATTATATAAGGAATAAATATTTGTTCATCAATCCTCTTGTTCTCTTCATAAATGTTTTATTGAGAGTGTTCACCCATAACTATTTCATTCAGTAACAATGTTCATTAGTTTTTCTTTCAGAACTTTCAGTTGCTGCTGTAGTTGTTGATCTTCCCTTCCAAAACAGTATTCACTAAAAGTTGTAAGATTTGATGTTAACGTTCACTTATTTCATGCTATAGTTGATATTCCGATAAACGAAAATGTTCACTTGTTCTCCCCTTACAGTTCACGCTGCTGTTGTTAACCACTTTTCATTCAATGACAATGTTCATCAAGCATTGTTCCACTCAATAAGAATGTTCAACAAGGATTGTTCCACTCAATAACAACGTTCACCAAGGATTGTTCCATTTAGTAACAATGTTCACCAAGGATTGTTCCATTTAATAACAATGTTCACCATGGACTGTTCCATTTAATAACAATGTTCACCAAGGATTATTATATTAATAACAATGTTCACCAAGGATTGTTCCATTTAATAACAATGTTCACCATGGACTGTTCCATTTAATAATAATGTTCACCAAGGATTATTCCATTTAATAACAATATTCACCAAGGATTGTTCCATTTAATAACAATGTTCACCAAGGATTATTCCATTTAATAACAATGTTCACCAAGGATTGTTCCATTTAGTAACAATGTTCACCAAGGATTGTTCCATTTAATAACAATGTTCACCAAGGATTGTTCCATTTAATAACAATATACACCAAAGATTGTTCCATTTAATAACAATGTTCACCAAGGATTGTTCCATTCGTCAACATTGTACACCAGTATTGCTCTCTTCAGTGACAATCTTCACCAAGGACTCATCCATTCACTTCATTCTGTCTTGTCCCTGCAGATGGAACAGTTCGCGCTGCTGTGGGTGTTGTTCATCACCATCGTAGTGGGTAACGTGGCTGTGATCGGAGCGCTGATGCTGTCCAAGACGCGCAAGTCACGCACCAACTTCTTTATCATGCACCTTGCACTAGCAGGTCAGTTCACTTACCATTAACTAACATTAATAGTACAACCACCAAAGACTCAGCTACCATTAAAGGGTTCAATTGTCTTCGAAAGTTCAAAATAAGGCTAAGGGTTCAATTGCTATTAACGTTTCAAGTACCATTAACAGCTTCAGTCACCATAAAGTATACAGTCACTGAGGGTTTAACCACCATTAAGGACACGACCACAAGGGTTTCACAACCATTAGGGAAACGACAATAAGGGTTGCAGAACTATTAAGAGTACAATCACCATTAAAAGCTATTAAAGGTTTAAATAATTATCAAGGCTAACAATTAAAAGAAGATTTCAACCCAAATTATTTGCTCAAATTACAATTTACCTCATTAAGGGTGCAAACCACCATTGACCATATTAATGTCTCAAATAGCGATTAAGGATACTACCATTATTAAGGGTTTAGGTACCATTATGAATTCACCAAATATTAAGGGTTCAAATTAATAATACGAGTTCACCTACATAAAAAAAACATACAATCGTTGTTAATGGAATATTGACCACCATTCAGGGTTCAATATTGACCACCATTCAGGGTTCAATATTGACCACCATTCAGGGTTCAAACATTATTAAGACTTCAATCACCATTTAGGGTGTAACCGCTGTTAATGGAAGTTGATTAATGGATCATTAATGGAATGTATGCGATGGGTCGATAATGTAATGTGGTTCAGAGGACGATAATGAAATGTGGTTGATAGGTCGTTAAAGTAATATGGTTGATAGGTCGTTAAAGTAATATGGTTGATAGGTCGTTAAAGTAGTGTGGTTGATAGGTCGTTAAAATAATGTGGTTGATAGGTCGTTAAAGTAATGTGGTTGATAGGTCGTTAAAGTAATGTGGTTGATAGGTCGTTAAAGTAATGTGGTTGATAGGTCGTTAAAGTAATGTGGTTGATAGGTCGTTAAAGTAATGTGGTTGATAGGTCGTTAATATAATGTCGTTCACAGGTCTTTAATGTAATGTGGTTTAAAGATCGTTAGTTTAATGTGGTTGAGAGGCCGTTAACGTAATGTGGTTAATAGGTCGTTAGTATAATGTGGTTCGTGGGCCGTTAATGTATTGTGGTATATATATATATATATATATATATATACAGTGGACCCTCGGTTAACGAATACCCCGGAAATCGTGCAATTATGTAAGTATAATTTTGTAAGTTCTTGTGGAAGTGTATTTTTGGGGGTCTGAAATAGACTAACCTACGTGAAATTTTTCCTTAAGGGAGTAAATTCGTTCGGTAATGGCACTTGACCAGACTTCAGGAGTGAAGTTTTTACGAAACTCGGGGGTCCACTGTATATATGTCGTGCCGATTAGGTAAAACTGGTCAATTAGCAAGAACTCATCTAAAATTAAGTCCTTTCTAAAATTTTCTTTTATACGCTTTAAGATATATTTTTTTCATTTATGTTAATGTAAGAATTTATAATTTTGTACCAAGAGAAACTTTGAAAACCTACCTAACCTTATTACAACAAGCGCAATTTAATTTAGCCTAACCCAACTAAATATATTTTAGATACGTTAACATTAATTTAATAATATACAAACACAATGAAATATATTTTTTTCGTTATGTTCAGAATGATTTTGGCGAAATTATTGCATACACAAATTTTCACTTGTCTTATATGGCAAGGTGAGCGTTGCTATTTAAGCCAAAATCGCAAGTTTTACCTAATCAAGTAGTTAGACTGTTGGGTTTAGTCCTGACTCTTTCTCTTCTACTTCAGCTCTTCCTCTCACCGGCTATTCTTCTTCTGTCCCCACTTTCCCGTAGCCCCTAGTGGGTCCTTACCTGAGAGTCTGAACTAAACTAAACTTACCTAATCGGCACGACATATATATATATATATATATGTCGTGCCGATTAGGTAAAACTTGCGATTTTGGCTTAAATAGCAACGCTCATCTTGCCATATAAGACAAGTGAAAATTTGTGTATGCAATAACGAAAAAAATATATTTCATTGTGTTTGTTTTTTATTAAATTAATGTTAACGTATCTAAAATATATTTAGTTGGGTTAGGCTAAATTAAATTGCGCTTGTTGTAATAAGGTTAGGTAGGTTTTCAAAGTTTCTGTTGGTAAAAAATTATAAATTTTTACATTAATATAAATGAAAAAAATATATCTTTAAACGTATAAGAGAAAATTTTAGAAAGGACTTACTTTTAAATGAGTTCTTGCTAATTGACCAGTTTTACCTAATCGGCACGACATATATATATATATATATATATATATATATATATATATATATATATATATATATATCAGTAACTACACTGTACTAGCCAGGGCTAGAACCTATGATGCTTTGGCCCGCCTCTTGGTGAGCGAAAACACATAACGCCTTAGACCACTGAACCACACAATCCTTAAGAGTAGCGCATTCAGTAGAACTGAATGTTGTACTAGCTACACATGAGGCGGGCCAAAGCATCATAGGTTCGGCAAGCGAAAATTTGTGTATGCAATAATTTCGCAAAAATCATTCTGAACCTAATGAAAAAATATATTTCATTGCGCTTGTTTGTTATTAAATTATTGTTAACTTGTATAAATATATTTAGTTGGATTAGGCTAAATTAAATTGCGCTTGTTATAATATGGTTAGGTAAGTTTCCTAAAGTTCTTTTGGTACAAAATCATGAATTTTAATATTAACATAAATTAAAAAATCTTTCTCTAAAAGTATAAGAGAAAATTTTAGAAAAGACTTAATATATATATATATATATATATATATATATATATATATATATAATATATATATATATATATATATATATATATATATATATATATATATATATATATATATAGTAGTAGTAGGTTGGTAGACAGCAACCACTCAGGGAGGTACTACCATCCTGCCAGGTGACTGTGAAACAGAAACCTGAAACTGTTTTACATGATGGTAGGATTGCTGGTGTCTTTTTTCTGTCTCATAAACATGCAAGATTTCAGGTACGTCTTGCTACTTCTACTTACACTTAGGTCACACTACGCAAACATGTACACGTTTATTGTATACACACTCATCTGAGTTTTCTTTGATTTTATCTTAATAGTTCTTGTTCTTATTGCTTTTCCCTTTCATATCCATGGGGAAGTGGAATAAGAATCTTTCCTCCGTAAGCCATGCGTGTTGTAAAAGTCAACTAAAATGCCGGGAACAATGGGCTAGTAACCCTTTTCCTGTATAGCTTACTAAAAAGAAGAAGAAGAAAATCGTCAAAGTGGGATGTTTGAATGTGCGTGGATGTTGTGCGAATGATAAGAAAGAGATGATTGTAGATGTTATGAATGAAAAGAAGCTGGATGTCCTGGCTTTAAGTGAGACAAAGCTGAAGGGGGTAGGAGAGTTTCAGTGGGGAGAAATAAATGGGATTAGATCAGGGTTTCAAATAGAGTTAGAGCTAAAGAAGGAGTGGCAATAATGTTGAATAATCAGTTATGGCAGGTAAAGAAGGAATATAAATGTATAAATTCAAGGATTATGTGGAGTAAAATAAAGGTTGGATATGAAAAGTGGGTTATAGTAAGTGTTTATGCACCTGGAGAAGAGAGAAGTGTAGAAGAGAGAAGAGATTTTGGGAAATGTTGAGTGAGTGTGTGGGGAGTTTTGAACCAAGTGAGAGAGTAATTGTGGTTGGGGATCTTAATGCTAAAGTGGGTAAAATGTTGTGGATGGAGTAGTAGGTAAATTTGGGG
>WNWK01038599.1:2500-17860 GCA_009830355.1 Cherax destructor | reverse complement strand
GTAAATAAAGGGTGCCCCCGGGGTTGTGTTCTAGGCACACTTTTCTCATTTAAAAATAATCTGGCATCAGTTCTCCCCAACATTTGGTCTTTTATGTGGATGACTTTTAGAACTTTTGTGGGTGCTGACTGTCACCTCATTGCAGTTTCCCTCCAGCATGCCATCAACCGAGTTTCGATTGGGCCACCACTCACGGTTTAAATTTTCTAGTAGCAAAACTCATCATATTACGTTTACTAGACGTTCAGTGGTCTCTGATCATTCGTTGTACCTATACGGCTCACGTATCCCAGAACGTGATACTGTCAGGTTTCTCGGCCTCCTGTTTGACCGTCGATTGTCCTGGAAACCTCACATTACCCCTCTGAAGGCAACTTGTCATAGCCGGCTGAACCTCCTAAAACCCTCGCACATCTTTCGTGGGGGTTGATCGTACACTATCCTCCGCCTGCATTCAGCCTAATTTTATCGAAACTCAATTATGGTGACCAGATATATTGGCGGCCTCCTATTACTCTTTCTAGCCTTAATCCCATACATCACCAGGGATTGCGTTTATGCCTTGTGCATTTCGTTCTTCCCGGTTGAGAGCCTCTATGTAGAAGCAAACATTCCATCCTTGTCCGATCGTCGTGATGCACATTGCATTCTCTATTATGTTTGCTCCCATGACCTCTGCAATCCTTCCATGTACAGTGAACCCTCGGTTAACGAAAGGTCCCGTTAACGAAAGCTTCGGAATCCGAAAGCTTTTTTCGTAATCGGTTAGCGAAAAAGTCCTCGGTTACCGAAAGGTATTAGACGTGTCTGCCTGCTCCGCGCAAGCGCAGGACGCCAGTGAAGCATTGTTTACCATTGAGAGAACATTACCTAGCGCGCTCTTTCAAAGATTCACAATATATTTGGTGTCTTTTTTGGTGGTTTAGTTATTGCCACTGTGAAATAAGTCACCATGGGTCCAAAGAAGCTTCCTAGTGGCACCCCTGTGGTAAAGAGAGTGAGGAACACCATCGAACTGAAGAAGGAAATCATAGAAAAATATGAGAGTGGTGTACGTCTGAGTGATCTTGCCAGGATGTACAAGAAAACTCCATCTACTATCGGCACTATCCTGGCACAGAGAAATGAGATCAAGGAAGCTAATGTTGCAAAAGGGGTTAATTTGTTAACGAAACAAAGATCGAAAACAGTGGATGAGGTTGAGAAGTTTTTGTTGGTGTGGATCCATGAAAAACAGAGAGCGGGTGATAGTATTTCTATGGCGATAATTTGTGAAAAGGCAAGGAAGTTGCACGCAGATCTTGTGAAGAAAATGCCTGGAACCAGTGGTGAGGAGAGTGATTTTAAAGCCAGCAAAGGCTGGTTTGAGAAGTTTAAGAAACGTAGTGGCATACACAATGTTGTGAGGCATGGTGAGGCAGCCAGCTCAGACAAACGTGCAGCTGAAAAATTTGTGCATGAATTCAAGGGGTTCGTAGAGGCTGAACAATTCCTCCCCCAGCAAGTGTTTAACCCTTTGACTGTCGCAACCCTCAATCCTGAGTGCTCTCCTGTTGTCGCAAAATTTAAAAAAAATAAATATATTATTTTTTCTTATGAAATGATAGAGAATCGTTTCCCGATGGTAAAGACACCAAAAGTTTGAAATTTGATTGAAAACTCACGGAATTACGCTCTCGCGAAGTTAGTGATCTCAGCAATATATACGCATCGGCAATTTCGCCGACTTTGAGCCCTATTTTCGGTATATTCCATTGTTCCAGTTGACCAAACTCATAGATATTTCTTTAGAACTCCATTTGTTCTATCGATTGAGTACAAGAAACCACCAATTTATCGATTTCAACTACCCAATAAAGTGATCAGAAATTGGCAATTTGGCCAATTTCATGGAAAATAAAAAAGTTGTCAATTTCAAAATAGGGTCCAGAATAAACAATGCAGACATTCCTGGCACTAAAATAAGATGTTATCTGTTTATTAGTCACGTCTTTAGGCCCCTCTTATATTACTTTGGGTTTCTATTTTGATTTTTTATTCACATAAAAATAGAAGATTTACCGTTATGCAGACTATTGCATTATTGTAAAAATGGTATAAATAATATCAGTGCACTTGTGAAAGAATATTAGACTCGCCAATTGATGTGTATTGGACGCGTGGCGGGATTTGTTTACTCTTGAACATTTGAAAAATCGAACATTTCTCCTACTTTGAGCTCAATTTCAAGGTCGTTTTCCTCATAAAACTAATCAAAATCATCTTTATTTCTGTAGTATGTTGTCCATTCTATCAAATGAGACCATAAAAAAGAGAATACAACCATAAATACTATACGAAAATACACCTCAAAGTCGGCGTTTTAATCCAAAAAAATGGTCAGAGTTTTTTTTCTCTCATTACATACTGCGTGCTGCAGGATTTTTTTTATACTGCGCACACTGACCACACAGACCCATTCTCTCATATGTGGGCCTACCAGCTTTATCCCATTTGATTTGAAGCCACTAGAATTTAGGCGTATTGATACGTCCGAAACAGTGGCTCAGTAAGGCGTATATATATGACCGAAACAGTCAAAGGGTTAATTGTGATGAAACAGGCCTGTTTTGGAAGAAAATGCCCAACAGGACCTACATTACTCAGGAGGAAAAGGCACAGCCAGGACACAAGCCTATGAAAGACAGGCTAACTCTTATGATGTGTGCCAATGCCAGTGATGATTTTAAAGTGAAGCCTTTACTGGTGCATCACGCAGAAAATCCCAGACCCTTCAGGAAACACAGTGTTGACAAGAATAATTTGTGTGTGCATTGGAAGGCTAACACCAAGGCATGGGTCACTACAGAGATTTTCAAGGAATGGGTGACTGGAGTGTTTGGCCTTAGTGTGAAGAAATACCTCCTGGAAAAGAAATTGCCACTCAAGTGCCTCCTGGTACTGGACAATGCTCCTGCTCATCCTCACAACTTGGAAGAGTTGTTGCCTGATGAGTTCTGTTTCATCACAGTGAAGTTCTTGCCTCCTAACACCACTCCTCTCCTCCAGCCCATGGACCAGCAGGTCATTTCCAACTTTAAGAAACTGTACACCAAAGCACTGTTTCAGAGGTGCTTTAATATGACCAATGACTCTGAATTGACCCTAAGAGAGTTCTGGAAAGAACACCTCAATATCGTGCATTGCATAGGCCTTATAGGTAAGGCTTGGGAGGAAGTGACTTCCAGGACTCTGAACTCTGCTTGGAGACCACTGTGGCCGGATTGTGTCCAAGAGAGGAATTTTGAAAGATTTGAGGCTGACCCTGACCCTGACGACCCTGTGCCTGTTGTGGAACATGTTGTGGAAGATATTGGGGAACAGCCTGGGGTTGGAGGTGAGTGGTGAGGATGTGGAAGAGTTGGTGGAGGAGCACAGGGTAGAGCTAACAACTGAAGAGCTGCAAGAGCTTCATCTGGAACAGCAACAGACCACAGCTGAGGTTATTGCTTCAAAGGAGGAGAGAGAGAGAGATAAGGAGGTGCCTTCTTCAGTGCTTAAGGAGATGTGTACAAAGTGGAATGAGTTGCAGACATTTGTTGAAAGATACCACCCTGAGCAAGCTGAAATGAGCCTTCTGTGCAACCACTTCAGTGACAGAGCCATGTTGTACTTCAGAAAAGTGTTGAAGAGTCGCCAGAAACAGAGGACTGTGGACAGTTACTTTACCAAGCAGGGGTCTAGTGACTCTCAAGCTGGTCCTAGTGGCATTAAAAGACCAAGAAGGAAGTAACCCCAGAGAGGGACTTGTTACCTGAAGTCCTTTTGGAGGGATTCCTCTTCCAACCACTAACACCCTGCTCCAATCATCATCTATATCTTCCAGATGCCTGCAAGTCTCTTCAATAAAGGTAAGTAAATGTTATTTTTTTTTATTTTGAGTGATTATTTTTTTGTGGAACGAATTGTATTTACATTATTTTCATTCCTATGCCATCGCAGTATACACCGATGGTTCAAAGTCATCTGGCGGTGTCGGATTCATAGCAGTCTTCCCGGCCAGCGTCGTGCGAGGGCATCTATTACCCTCGGCTAGGATATTTATGGCTTAATTGTATGCCATTCTTGTGGCACTTACCCGTATTGCATCTATGCCTGTGTCACCATTTGTGGTCGTTTCAGACTCCCTTAGAGCTTTACAGGCTATCCGTAAAATTGTTACACCTCACCCCCTAGTTCTTCGTGTCCAACTTTGGTTACGCTGTAGCTCTAGCAAGCACAAAGATATTGTTTTTTGTTGGGTCCCTGGTCATGTTGACGTACAGGGCAATGAACAGGCAGACGCTGCTGCTCGGTCAGCAGTACATGACCTTCCAGTTTCATATCGAGGTGTTCCTTTCACGGACTATTTTGCGGTCATTGCTACCCACCTTCGCACCCGTTGGCAACAACGCTGGTCTGACCTGCTAAATAACAAACTTCATTCTATTAAACCGAGTATAGGTTTCTGGCCTTCTTCTTGTCACCAATGTTGGGGTTGGGAGACTACACTCTCCTGTCTTCGCATCGGCCACACTCATCTTACTCACGGGTATCTCATGGAGAGGCTCCCTGCCCCTCTCTGTGAGCATTGTCAGGTTCCAGGGTCTGTTCGACATATTCTGTTGGACTGCCCACTCTATCAACGAGCACGCAGAATTTACCTCCAACGGCGTCTTCGCTCTGTGGCCCTTTCTTTGCCTTCCCTTCTTGCTGATGGACCCTCCTTTAATCCTGACTCTCTCGTTAACTTTTTGACAGAAACTGACTTACTACACAAACTCTGAAGATTATACCTCTAACACCTCCCTCAGTCCCTTCTACCTCGATCTCTTGCTACCCTCTATCCCTGCACTATCCACTGTCCTGCTGCACTCCATACCCTACTAATCATCCATCTCCCTCTTACAATCCATTCTCCCTGCATCCTGTCCTGACCAGCCGCGCTGTATAACCCCTGTAGTTTAGCGCTTCTTTTGATTATAATAATACACCTTTCTCCTTTGTATTGGACTGATGAAGCCACTGTGTGGCAAAACATTTCTTCAATAAAGATTCCCATATGTTGCATAAGTGTCTCAATCTTCAACTTGTTGGTTTTAAACCATTTATCACATCTGTCACACACAACATCATGGGATCTTGATACAAGGAATTCTTCAACACTTGTCCAACCTTTGGACAAAGACCTACTTACACTAGTGGATGATTCCACTGTGATCCCGCCGCCTCCTGCTTCGACTCACCTGAATACAGTATATAAGTCACTTCTACGGCCCTGTGATGTACTTTCTACAAGATTGATGGACTGAACACATCGATTCCAGGCTGAGGGACTGATCACCTCAAACTCCTCTCCTTACACCTTTCTGCTTTGTATTGGACTGATGAAGCCACTGTGTGGTGAAACATTTCTTCAATAAAGATTCCCATATGTTGCACAAGTGTCTCAATATTCAACTTGTCAGTTTTAAACCATTTATCACAAATATCAAAGATATTAGAATTGTTATAACTTGCACCAAGTTCTTCAGTGATCTTTAAATTATTTATGAGGTTTTCCATATTTTACAAAACCTAATTGAACAAATTTTACCTCTGGTAGGCTCTTACAAACTGCATCAAAAAGCAGTTTTAAACTACTTTCAGGAAGTCATTGACTCCAGATTATTAGTCAAAGTCCAGTTAGTTTGTCTGAAGTTAAAATCCTCTAATATTGCTACATTATTGTGTCTAGAAGTCCTAACAGTTTCATCCTAAAGAAGTCTCCCTCTGTGGCTTTCTAAGTTTGAGGGTCATTTATTACACCTAAAATTTTATTAACCTTGGGATCCATGATGAGGCTCTTGCTAATACTGGTGAATCAACAGCATCACAATATTGTATCAGCAGCACGATGCTGTACTCACCTAGTTGTGGTTGCAGGGGTCGAGACATAGCTCCTGGCCCCGCCTCTTCACTGGCCGCTACTGGGTCACTCTTCCCGCTCCATGAGCTTTATCATACCTCTTCTTAAAGCTATGAATGGATCCTGCCTCCACTACATCGCTTCCCAAACTATTCCACTTTCTGACTATTCTGTGACTGAAAAAAATACTTCCTAACATCCCTGTGATTCATCTGAGTCTTCAACTTCCAACTGTGACCCCTTGTTGCTTTGTCCCATCTCTGGAACATTGTGTCTCTGTCCACCTTGTCAATTCCTCTCAGTATTTTATATGTCGCTATCATGTCCTTCCTATCTCTCCTGTCCTCCAGTGTTGTCAGGTCGATTTCCCTTAACCTCTCCTCATAGGACATAGCCCTTAGCTCCAGGACTAGTCTTGTTGCAAACCTTTAGACTTTCTCTAGCTTTTTTATGTGCTTGGCTAGGTGTGGGTTCCAAACTGGTGCTGCATACTCCAATATGGACCTAACGTACACAGTGTACAGGGTCC
The DNA here is from genome assembly GCA_009830355.1 of Cherax destructor. Classification (NCBI taxonomy): domain Eukaryota; kingdom Metazoa; phylum Arthropoda; class Malacostraca; order Decapoda; family Parastacidae; genus Cherax; species Cherax destructor. The sequence goes on along the minus strand of WNWK01038599.1, from coordinate 11,405 downwards.
TGAACGATTCCTTATTAACCCTTTCAGGGTCCAAGCCGTAGATCTATACATTGTCCACAGGGTCCAAGAATTTTCCCCCCCAAAAAAAAAAAATCTTTTTTCTAATGAAATGGTAGAGAATCTTTTTCTAAAGGTAATAAAACAAAAAGTACGAAATTTGGTGGAAAACTGACGAAATTGCACTCACAAATTTGACTATCAGTGATATTTACATTTCGGCGATTTTGCCTACTTTAACCCCTATTTTAGGCCAATTACATTATTCCAGTTGACCAAATTCTTAGCTATTTCGTTAGTATTACTTCTATTTTATTGATTGAGCACAGGAAACTGCCCAATCAACTTTTTCAAGTAGCCAATAAAGTGATTAGAAATTGGTAATTTCGCCAATTTCACACAAAGTTCAAAATATTCCAATTTCAAAATAGCATCCAGAATAAACAATGCAGGCATTCCTGGCACTAAAATAAAATTTCCTCTGTTTATTAGTTATGTTTCCAGGCTTTACACTTGAATTCCATTTTTATTTTTTATTTACATAAAGAATTTTTTTTCACACCAAAAAATAGATGAATTACTCTTATGCAATATTGTAATAATTGTATAAACACTATCAGTGCATTTGTAAACGTATATTAGACCCACCAGTTGATGTGTATTGGTCGCGTGATGTGATTTGTTTACTCTTGAAAATCAGCAAAAATCAAACATTTCCACTACTTTGAGCTCAATTAGAAGCTATTTTCAGTACTAAAACCAATCAAAATCATCTCTATTTCTGTAATATATACTCCATTCTATCAAATGAGACCAAGAAACTGTGAATACAACCGTAAAAACCACATGAAAATACACCACAAATTTGCTGTTTTAATAAAAAAAACAGTCGCAGTTTTTTTTTCTCATTATGCACTGTGTGCTTCAGGATTTACTTTATATGGTGCACACTTACCACATTCTCTCATATCTATGCCCAAATTTACCGATCACAGCTTATCTGAGTGAGCTGAGCTCATGGCGTAGATCTACGGTTTGGACCCTGTGGGCAATGTGTAGATCTACGGCTTGGACCCTCAAAGGGTTAAGATGTAGGAATGCTGTTCTTAAGGAGAGGATGAGCCGCTTTTCATTTAAAAACAAAATTATTCTCAGGAATAAGTTATTGCCATTATAGTGCATTGTACGCAAAGAGTATTTGTCATAGCATAATGATTCTTTTTCGTAGGTTTTTGAAGAAGGATTGTTCTTTCGTAACTCAGACTGATTTTGCGATGTGCTTTACGGTTTCTTGTTAGTGATTTTTATTTCCCCCAACAAAACAAAAAAAAAAAAACACTTATTTCAACATTTTTTTATTATGCAATCTATTGACAGAAAGCTCATACCACGCTGAAACTTCATAACCTAACTCTTCATCTTTCATCTGATCTCAACTAGAACATTGTATGTCTTACCAATTTTGTAGACAATGCACTGCCATAAATCTTATCAAATAATTTTTTTTTTTTTTCTGAATAACTTAAAGGCAAAACGTCACTAAAAACTCAGTGTCTACTAATGAAATGCTGCTTAATTCAAAGACAATATTCCCATTGAAATATTTGCAAAAATAAAGATTTTTTTTGACCTGGCTCATCCACCCCTTAAGTTTGCTAGGCGCTCGTATGCTGCAGCAGTTATTTGGTTGATGTGTGCCTCAGGAGATGTGCCTGGTGTTATACTCATCCTAAGATCTTTTTTCTTGAGTGAGGTTTGTAGTCTCTGGCCCCATAGACTGTACTCCATCTGCAGTCTTCTTTGCCCTTCCCCAATTTTCATGACTTTGCACTTGGTGGGGTTGAACTCCAGGAGCCAGTTGCTGGACCAGGCCTGCAGCCTGTCCAGATCCCTTTGTAGTTCTGTCTGGTCCTTGTCCGATTGAATTCTTCTCATCAACTTCACATTATCTGCAAACAGTGACACTTCGGAGTCTACTCCTTCCGTCATGTCGTTCACAAATACCAGAAACATCACCGGTCCCAGGACTGACCCCTGTGGAACTCCACTCGTCACATGCGCCCACTCTGACACCTCACATTGTACCATGACTCGCTGTTGTCTTCCTGACAGGTATTCCCTGATCCATTGTAGCGCCGTCCCTGTTATCCCTGCCTGGTCCTTCAGCTTTTGCACTAATCTCTTGTGTGGAACTGTGTCAAATGCCTTCTTACAGTCCAAGAAAATGCAATCTACCCAACCTTCTCTCTCTTGTATTATTGCTTTCACCCTGTCATAGAACTCCAGTAAGTTTGTGACAGGATTTCCCGTCCCTGAAACCGTGTTGGCTGTCGTTGATAAGCTCATTTCTTTCTAGGTGTTCCACCACTCTTCTGATAATCTTCTCCATGACTTTGCATACTATACATGTCAGTGACACTGGTCTGTAGTTTAATGCTTCATGTCTGTCTCCTTTTTTAAAAATTGGGACTACATTTCCTGTCTTCCATACCTCAGGTAGACGCCCTGTTTCGATAGATGTGTTGAATACAGTGGACCCCCGACTATCGGCCAGTCTGAGTATCGACTGACTCGAGTTTCGGTCACTTTTTTCGGCCCAATTTTTCCCCGAGTTTTGGCCCGCATACCAGACCTGTCCGCTTGCCCGTGCTTGCGCACCTCCCCACACAGGCGTCGTGAGGCAGTTTAGCTTTGTTTACCATTGAGTGAACATTACCCAGCGCACTCATTCAAACATTTCACAATAATTTTATTGTGTTTATTGATTGTCACTGTGAAATAAGTCACCATGGGTCCAAAGAAACTTCCTAGTGGCACCCATGTGGTAAAGAAAGTGAGGAACACCATTGAACTGAAGGAGATAGCAGAAAAATATGAGAGTGGCGTATGTGTGGGGGAGCTTGCCAGGATGTGCAACAAAAACAAATCTACTTTCACCTCTATCCTGGCAAAGAGAAAAGAAATCAAGGAAGCTGATGTTGCGAAAGGTGTTGACATGTTTGCCAAAAATAGATAAAAACAGTGGATGAGGTTGAGAAGTTGTTGGTGGTGTGGATCAATGAAAAACAGATAGCTGGTGATAGTGTTTATAGGGGAATAATTTGTGAAAAGGCAAGGCAGTTGCACATAGATCTTGTCAAGAAAATGCCTGGAACCAGTGCTGGTGTGAGTGATTTTAAGGCCAGCAAAGGCTGGTTTGACAAATTTAGGAAATGTAGTGGCATACCCAGTGTTGTAAGGCATGGTGAGGAAGCCAGTTCAGACAAACTTGCTGCTGATAAGTTTGTGACTGAATTTAAGGAGTTTGTAGACACTGAAAAATTCAAACCCCAACAAGTGTTTAATTGTGATGAAACAGGCCTCTTTTGGAAGAAAATGCAAAAGAGGACCTACATTACTCAGGAGGAAAAGGCACTGCCAGGACACAAGCCTATGAAAGACAGGCTAACTCTCATGTTGTGTAGTAATGATAGTGGGGATTTTAAAGTGAAGCCTTTACTGGTGTATCACTCTGAAAATCCCAGTGTGTTCAAGAAAAACAATGTCATCAAGAGTAAATTGTGTGTGTTTTGGAAAGCTAACACTAAGGCATGGGTCATGAAGCAAATTTTCCTGGAATGGTTCAATTAAGTGTTTGGCCTCAGTGTGAAAAAATACCTACAGGAAAAGAAATTGGGACTCAAGTGCCTCCTGTTACTGGACAATGCTCCTGCTCATCCTCACAACTTGGCAGACTTTTTGTCTGATTAGTTCAGTTTCATCACAGTGAAGTTCTTGCCTCCTAACACCACTCATCTCATCCAGCCCATGGACCAGCAGGTCATTTCTAACTTCAAAAAACTGTACACAAAAGCAGTGTTTCAAAAGTGCTTTGAAATGACCTCAGACACTGAGTTGACCCTAAGAGAGTTCTGTAGGAATCACTTCAGTATCCTCTATTGCCTAAGCCTTATGGTAAGGCTTGGGAGGGAATGACTTCCAGGACTTTGAACTCTGCTTGGAGACAATTGTGGCTGGGGTGTGTCCAACAGAGGGATTTTGAAGGGTTTGAGGCTGACCCTGATCCTGACGACCCTGTACCTGTTGTGGAGGTAGTGTGGCATTTGGGGAAGTCCCCGGGGTTGGAGGTGAGTGGCGAGGATGTGGAAGAGTTGGTGGAGGACCACAGGGTAGAGCTAACCACTGAAGAGCATCAGACCACAGTAGAGGAAATTGATTCACATGAGGAAGATAGACTTGAGGTGCCTTCTTCAGAGATTAAGGAAATTTGTTCAATGTGGAATAAGGTGCAGGCATTTGTTGAAAAATACCACCCTGAGCAAGCTGAAATAAGCCATCTCTGCAACAAGTTCAGTGACAGAGCCATATTGCACTTCAGGAACATGTTAAAAAGGTGCCAGAAACAGAGGACTGTGGACAGTTATTTTGTGAGACAGGGGTCCAGTGACTCTCAAGCTGGTCCTAGTGGCATTAAAAGACCAAGAAGGGAAGTAACCACAGAAGTCCTAATGGAGGGGGATTCCCCTTCCAAACACTAAGCCCTCCCTCACTCCTCCCTATCTTCCAGGTGCCACAAGTCTCTTCAATAAAGGTAAGTAAATGTTATTTTAAATGTAAATTTATAAATTTAATATGTGTTGTTATTATGTGTTTTGTGTATGTAAAACTATAGTTATTTTTTAAAAAATGGATTTTTTGTGAATATTTTTGGGTGTCTGGAATGGATTAATTGAATGCATCAAGAATTTCCTTAATAAAACCCACCACCTCTATAACAAACATTGCCCTAAAAAACTAAACAGATCACAGCTAAGAGACTTAACAATCCCTGGCTAACACCCAGCATCCTTAAATCCATTAACAAAATGCACCAATATGAAAAACAATACAGAAGGGGTCTAATAACCAGAGAACAATCCAAACGCTACTCATCAATCCTTACCAGCCTGATAAGAAGGTCAGAAAAATTATATTATGAGAACAGACTACATAACATAAAAGGTGATATGAAAAAGACCTGGAAAACCCTATCTGTTTTTTTTTTTATTAACACCAGCCGATTCCCACCAAGGCAGGGTGGCCCAAAAAAGAAAAACTTTCATCATCATTCACAACATCACTGTCTTGCCAGAGGGGTGCTTTACACTACAGTTATAAAACTGCAACACTAACACCCCTCCTTCAGAGTGCAGACCACTGTACTTCCCATCTCCAGGAATCAAGTCCGGCCTGCCGGTTTCCTAATCCTTCATAAATGTTACTTTGCTCACACTCCAACAGCACGTCAAGTATTAAAAACCATTTGTCTCCACTCCTATCAAATACGCTCATGCGCTGCTGGAAATCCAAGCCCCTCGCACAAAACCTCCTTTACCCCCTCCCTCCAACCTTTCCTAGGCCGACCCCTACCCCTCCTTCCTTCCACTACTGATTTATACACTCTCGAAGTCATTCTGTTTTGTTCCATTCTCTCTACATGTCCGAACCACCTCAACAACCCCTCTTCTGCCCTCTGGATAATAGTTTTGGTAATCCCGCACCTCCTCCTAATTTCCCAACTACGAATTCTCTGCATTATATTCACACCACACATTGACCTCAGACATGATATCTCCACTGCCTCCAGCCTTCTCCTCATTGCAACTTTCATCACCCATGCTTCACACCCATATAAGAGTGTTGGTATAACTATACTCTCATACATTCCCCTCTTTACTTCCATGGACAAAGTTTTTTGTCTCCACAGACTCCGAAGTGCACCACTCACCCTTTTCCCCTCATCAATTGTATGATTCACCTCATCCTTCATAGACCCATCTGCTGACATGTCCACTCCTAAATATCTGAATACATTCACCTCCTCCATACTCTCTCCTCCAATCTGATATCCAATCTTTCGTCACCTAATTTTTTGTTATCCTCATTACCTTACTCTTTCCTATATTCACTTTCAATTTTCTTCTTTTACATACCTACCAAATTCATCCACCAACCTCTGCAACTTCTCTTCAGAATCTCCCAAAAGCACAGTGTCATCAGCAAAAAGCAACTGTGGCAACTCCCACTTTGTATTTGATTCTTTTCTTTTAACCCCACACCTCTTGCCAAGACCCTCGCATTCACTTCTCATACAACCCCATCTATAAATATTATTGAACAACTTTTATGGTGACATCACACATCTTTGGTTCTAAGGCCTACTTTTGATCTGCGAGAAATAATCCCTCTCTCCTACACACACTAACCTGAGCCTCACTATCCTCATAAAAACTCTTAACTGCTTTCAGTAACCTACCTCCTATTCCATACACCTGCAACATCTGCCAATTGCCCCCTATCCACCCTATCATACGCCTTTTCCAAATCCAAAATGCCACAAAAACCTCTTTATCTTTATCCAAATACTGTTCACCTATATGTTTTACTGTAAACACTTGGTCTACACACCCCCTACCTTTCCTAAAGCCCCTTGTTCATCTGCTATTTGCTCTCCTTCTTACTCTTAATTCTTTCAATAATAACTCTACCATACACTTTACCGGTATACTCAACAGACTTATTCCCTATAATTTTTGCACTCTCTTTTGTTCCCTTTCCTTTATACAAAGGAACAATACACGCTCTCTGCCAATCCCTAGGTACCTTACCCTCTTCCATACATTTATTAAACTAATGTCACATAACCACTCAAAATATTCTCCGCCTGCTTAAATTTACTGTTAGCCCATCATATCCAGATGCTGTTGGCCTTCATTTACCCCACGCTCACTAACTCAACTCACAACGGCTTTCCGCACTTTCAAGATGTTATTCCTCTATAGCTATTTAAATTCATAGCTTCTGTGTCTCATTTATAATTGAAAACTCTCAAAATATTCTCCATTTCCCGATTATTTCAAATCAATTTAATCCTTTAGACTGGTTTCCTAGGACTGATAATGACAGTACTCTTATTTAGTCCAGGATTCGCATTGTTTATTCGAACCTATTGAAATTCACTGTAGCCTTAAATCAAGCAGGAGAAAGCTGGTAGTTGCCCACATGTGGAGAATGGGTTCTGTGTGGTCAGTGTGCATGGAGTTAAAAAATCCTGCAGTAGGCAGTACATAATGCGAAAACTCCAAATCGTTTTTTTAATTAATACGCCGAATCTTTGAGGTGTATTTTGTATAGTATTTATGGTCTCATTTGATAGAATGGAAAAATATTACAGAAAGAGATGATTTCGATTAGTTTATGATGTAAACGATCTTGAAATTGAGCTCAAAGTAAAGGGAAATGTTCGATTTCCAATGTTCAAAAGTAAACAAATCACCCATGCGCCAATAACATCAACTGGTGAGTCTAATATTCTTTCACAAGTGCAAATATTATTTATACATTTTTTTCAATAATGCAATATTTCGTAACAATAAATTTTCTATTTTTTTGGAATAAAAATCAAAATAGAAAGCAAGAGAAAGTAAGAGGGGCCTAAAGACATGACTAATGAACAGATAAATCTTATTTTAGTGCTAGGGATGTCTGCATTGTTTATTCTGGACCCTATTTTGAAATTGACATCTTTTTTATTTTGCATGAAATTGGCGAAATTGCCATTTTCTGACCACTTTATTGGGTAGTTGAAATCAGTAAATTGATGATTTCTTGTACTCAATGGGATAGAACAAATGGATTCTAAAGAAAAGCTATGAGTTTGGTCGACTGTCCCAATGGAAGGCCTAAAATAGGGCTCAAAGGGAAATCGCTGATGCGATATATCACTGACATCGCTAACTTTGCGGGTAATTAAAAGTTTTCAATCAAATTTCCCTACTTTGGTGTCATTACAACGGGAAAAGATTTCTATCGTTTCATAAGAAAAAAATAATTTTTTTTTTTCCAAAATTTTCCGACATGAATGACAGTTTCAGAATGGGGCCTCCGAAGTCAAAGGGTTAATAACTCCCCCTCCTATTTTTAACTGTCAAATCCTTTTTGTTCCCTAGGCCCCAACTTATTAATCTCCTCCAAAACTTTTTCTTATTTTCAACAAAATTTGTTGATAACATATCACCCATTCTCTCATTTGCTCTCTTTTTACATTGTTGACCACTCTCTTTACCTCTCTTTTTTTTCTTCATATACTTTCCCCTCCTTGCATCACTTTACTTTGTAAAAACCTCTCATATGCTAACTTTTCTCCCTTACTACTCTCTTTTACATCATCTTCCACCAATCGCTCTTCTTCCCCCCCCGCACCCACTTTCCTTAAACAAACTTCTGCTGAACACTCTAACACTACATTCTTTAACCTACTCCATCATCTTCGACCCCATTGCCTACCTCTCACTAGCCCATCTATCCTCCAATAGTTGTTTATATCTTACCCTAACTGCCTCCTCTTTGTTTATTAACCTTCACCTCTCTTCTTGCTCTTTATTTTCCTTGTATCCCATCTACCTTCCCCCCACTTTAGCTACAACTAAAAAGTGATCTGATATATCTGTGACCCTCTATAAACATGTACATCCTGAAGTCTACTCAACAGTCTTTTATCTACCAATACATAGTCCAACAAACTACTGTCATTACGCCCTACATCATATCTTGTATACTTATTTATCCTCTTTTCTTAAAATATGTATTACCTATAACTAAACCCCTTTCTATACAAAGTTCAATCAAAGGGCTCCCATTTTCATTTACACCTGGCACCCCAAACTTACCTACCACACCCTCTCTACATGTTTCTCCTACTTTAGCATTTAGGTCCCCTACTACAATTACTCTCTCACTTGGTTCAAAGGTTCCTATACATTCGCTTAACATCTCCCAAAATCTCTCTCTCCTCTACACTCCTCTCTTCTCCAGGTGCATACACGCTTATTATAACCCACTTTTCGCATCCGACCCTTATTTTAATCCA
>WNWK01038598.1:0-17860 GCA_009830355.1 Cherax destructor | reverse complement strand
GGCCCAGTCACCCCCCCATGGTTACAGGTGATGGTGAGGTTTGCTTCATCACTCCAAAATACTTCAGACCACTGTTGAGTCCAGTGAAGATATTTCTTTGCATAATCCAGCCTATGTTTCTTCTTGGCTTGGAGAGGATTGGTTTCTTAACCTGGTGGTGACTACTGTAGTCCAGTTCCGACACACGTCTGTTAACAGTTCTTACAGACACCTCTGAGAGAAGGTGTGTGTTCCTTTCTTTCAATTCTCTAGCAGTTATCTTAGGTGTACTCTCTAACTGCTTCTTTAACACAGCTAAGGTACGAACAGGTGTCTTCTTTGAGGGGCCAGGCCGAGGTTTGGCAGACGATAACTCGACACCGCCACCAGCCTTGAAATGCTACACCCAGTTCCTCACTGAACTCTCACACACACCAACATTCTCCACTATTTCTTTCGTCTGGTGCCCAGCTTTGTGAAGCCCTATGATTTGAGCTATAGTTTCAGGTGTTAAAAACTTCCTTTTACCCATAATCAAACATGTATAGCCCAAAAAGCAAAGGAAACACCAGACAGAAGATGGGGCAGATGAGAGACAAAAGTGCAATACTTCCTTTCACCACGGTAGTTACGTGAGCACTTAGGAGTCACTGTGGAGTGTGGCGGCAGACCGTGACGTCATGCTAACGGCTGCTACCCGGCATAATGCACTGACAAAAGAACCCTCTGTATGGTAGGCCTTTGATTTTCGTCACGGCATTATGCTGGGGCACTCACCCAGCATAATGCCATGACTAGCACTGTATCATGGCCATCAATCACATTTTGCCTACCCAGCGTCCTGCTGGGTAGGCAAATGAAATAGTCGAGATCTTGGTGATTTCTTGCTGTTCTTATTGCTGCTTCTTCTGTTATTAGGTCTCATAGTAGTACAGGGGATGTTGTAGATAGGATGTAGAAGCTATAGTTGCTCAGAGCTGGTTGTGGGTGCTCGTCTGGCAGCGGGCTGTGTTTTGGGTTTGCTGGCACTCTCCACTTGGATCGATAATTTTTCGAGTAGGTGGTCTTACTGTTGGTATTCTTGAGTCATTCTGGGGTCTAGGTGCGTTAGTGCAGCAGTTCTGCAGTTAGGCCATCATAGAAGCGTTGGTGGGTTCTGGCTGGAGAAGAAAATAACAGAGCTTGGGTGCCACTGTCGTTGCCGCTGCCGCTGCCGCATTAGTAAGGCTCTATATATAGCTCTATGTTAAAACAAAATATTCCCAATTGCCCTCAAAGATTCTTTAAGTTTTATGATACACTTAAAAATAATAAAAAATTGCACGTTACTAAAGCACCCCACACTTGTCAAACGCCTCAGGTAAATCGTCACACAATAACTCCAGGTAATTATACGGGTTCATATATTGGTTTTTGGTAAGCACGAGTTCACCAACACTCTGAACATTGAAACACCCCCCAACCCTGAGCGAGTGTTTTGTGGTCCCACAGGTGTAGCGTGGGTCTAGCTGTCACCACCTCTGGGCCAGTACACGTCCCCCATGGTTACAGGTGATGGTGAGGTTTGCTTCATCACTCCAAAATACTTCAGACCACTGTTGAGTCCAGTGAAGATATTTCTTTGCATAATCCAGCCTATGTTTCTTCTGTGGCTTGGAGAGGATTGGTTTCTTAACCTGGTGGTGACTACTGTAGTCCAGTTCCGACACACGTCTGTTAACAGTTCTTACAGACACCTCTGAGAGAAGGTGTGTGTTCCTTTCTTTCAATTCTCTAGCAGTTATCTTAGGTGTACTCTCTAACTGCTTCTTTAACACAGCTAAGGTACGAACAGGTGTCTTCTTTGAGGGGCCAGGCCGAGGTTTGGCAGACGATAACTCGACACCGCCACCAGCCTTGAAATGCTACACCCAGTTCCTCACTGAACTCTCACACACACCAACATTCTCCACTATTTCTTTCGTCTGGTGCCCAGCTTTGTGAAGCCCTATGATTTGAGCTATAGTTTCAGGTGTTAAAAACTTCCTTTTACCCATAATCAAACATGTATAGCCCAAAAAGCAAAGGAAACACCAGACAGAAGATGGGGCAGATGAGAGACAAAAGTGCAATACTTCCTTTCACCACGGTAGTTACGTGAGCACTTAGGAGTCACTGTGGAGTGTGGCGGCAGACCGTGACGTCATGCTAACGGCTGCTACCCGGCATAATGCACTGACAAAAGAACCCTCTGTATGGTAGGCCTTTGATTTTCGTCACGGCATTATGCTGGGGCACTCACCCAGCATAATGCCATGACTAGCACTGTATCATGGCCATCAATCACATTTTGTGGTTTTTCTCTATACTAAGTTATTTTCCTATTAGTACCTTTTTCTTAATTATTTATGAATGTAATCACATAATATTTACATTAATTATTAAGGAATCATAGAATTACAATAGTAAAAGGGGAATTCACAATTGATTTAAAAAAAAAATTAATTAATTTCTCTCTTAAGAATTCTCTAGCTTTTTATTGTTCATGGAAACTCAAATACAGTGGACCCCCGAGTTTCGTAAAAACTTCACTCCTGAAGTCTGCTCAAGTGCCATTACCGAACGAATTTACTCCCTTAAGGAAAAATTTCACGTAGGTTAGTCTATTTCAGACCCCCAAAAATACACTTCCACAAGAACTTACAAAATTATACTTACATAATTGCACGATTTCCGGGGTATTCGTTAACCGAGGGTCCACTGTATAACATTCTAAGTCTTACAGTGAAACCTCGGTTTTCGTCTTTAATTCGTTCCAAAAAGTCTGACGAAAACCGAATTTGACAAAATCTGAAGCAATATTTCCCATAAGAAATAATGTAAATCCAATTAATCCATTCCAGACACCCAAAAGTATTAAAAAATACATTTTATAGAGAATAACTATAGTTTTACATACAGAAAACAATGAGAAATATAAAGCACTAATGAAATGGATAAATATTTAAATCACTTTTACCTTTATTGAAGACTCTTGTTGGCATATGGAAGACGACAAGGAGGGGAGAGGGAGGAGAGTTTGTTTGGAAGGGGAATCCCCTTCCATAAGGACTTCAGGTATCAAGTCCCTATCAGGGGTTACTTCCTTCTTTGTCTTTCACTGGCACTAGGACCAGCTTGAGAGTCACTGGACACCTGTTGCACAAAAAATCTGTCCAGAGAGGTCTGTTTCTGGCGTCTCTAAGATTTGCCAAAAATGGAACAAGGCATTGTCATTGAACATGTTGCAGACATGGCTTGCAACAGCTTTGTTAGGGTGATATTTCTCCACAAAACTTTGCAACTCATTCCACTTTGCACACATGTCCTTAATCACTGAAGGCAGCACATTCTCCCCTCTCTCTTCCCTTCCTTTCTCGTACTTTGCTATGAGTTCTTTCTTGAATTCTATCATGTTTCTCACCTTCTTTATCAAAAGGCTGGCACTAGGAACTTCCTTTGGCCCCATGGAGGCTTATTTAGCAGTCACCCTCATTAAACAAGCACAAAAAACAATGGATTATTACAAAATGTTTCATATGAACGCGCAGGGTAATGTTCACTCGACGAGAAACAAAGCCAGACTGACTCAGAATACTTGTGTGGGATGCTTTGTGTGGGCGTGGGCAGATGGACACGTTTGGTACGGTGGACGAAAACCGAGGTGATGAATGAAAACTGGGACAATATTTTGACGAAAAAAGTCGTTGAAAACCAAATTCAACGAAAACCTGGGCAAACGAAAACAGAGATTCCACTGTTCCTATATTGTGAAAAAGGTACTAAAGTGATGCCATATAAAAAAGAAGGTACAGTGGTACCTCGACTTACGATATTAATCCGTCAGAGAGGGCATATTTTAAGGCGAAACAATCGTTACACGAATCAATTTTCCCCATAAGAAATAATGGAAATAAATTTAATCCGTCCAAGACTTCCAAAAGTAGTTAAATAAAATATTTTTTAGAACTTTTTGACATTAAATAATACAGAATTTAATGAATAATACCTAAATACACATGTAAATATTGTACAATAACATGTCACTTACATTTATTGAAGAGTTGTTGATGTGTGGAGGACGGGAGGAGGGGAGAAGGTGGAGTAGTATGCTAGTGTTTGGAAGGGGAATCCCTTCCATTAACACTGCAGGTACCAAGTCCTTTTCTGGGGTTACTTCCCTTTTTCTTTGAATGCCACTAGCACCAGCTTGAGAGTCACTGGACCTCTTTCTAACAATAAATTTGTCCAGGGAGCTCTGTGTCTGGCGATTCTTTAACACATCCCTGAAATGACACACCACTGTGTCATTGTACAGGTTGCCAGCACGGCCTGCAACAGCATGGTTAGGGTGATATTCATCCATAAATGCTTGCACATCACTCCATTTGGCACAGATCTCCCTAATCCTTGAAGAAGGCACATTCTTCCATTTTTGTTCCACCTCCTCCTCCTCCTCTGAACCATTGTCCTGACCACTGGTCTCTTGTTCCAGTTGCTGTTGAAGCTCTTGCAGATCTTCAGTGGTTAGCTCTTCCTTGTGCTCCTCCACCAACTGTTCCACATCCTCACCACTCATCTCTAACCCCAAAGACTTGCCCAATTCCACAATTTCTTCCACAACAGGCTCAGGCTCAGGGTTCTGAGGCTCAGCCCCAAAACCTTCAAAATCCTCTCTAGGACACAGTCTGGCCACAATTTTCTCCAGGCAGAGTTCAAAGTCCTGGTAGTCACTCCCTCCCAAGCCTTACCTATAAGGTTTACACAATGCAGCATATGGAAATGTTTTTTCCAAAATTCTCTTAGGGTTATATTCATGTCTGTGGTCACATCAAAGCACTTTTGAAACATTGCTTTGGTGTAGAGTTTTTTAAAGTTGGAAATGACCTGCTGGTCCATGGGCTGGAGGAGAGGAGTGGTATTAGGGGCAAGAACTTCACTTTGATGAATTTAAACTCCTCCACAATTTTCTCTACCAAGTTTGGAGGATGACAAGGAGCATTGTCCATTATCAGGAGGCACTTAAGTGGCAAATTATTGTCCAATAGATATTTCTTCACACTGGGGCCAAACACGCCATTGAACCAATCTAAGAAAATGTCCTTTGTGACCCATGCCTTTTGTTAGACCTCCACATCACACACAAGTTAGACTTGCTGACACCGCATCTGCCAAACACTCGGGATTTTCAAAAGATACACCAGTAAAGGCTTCACTTTGCAATCACCACTGGCATTAGCACAAAGCATCAAAGTTAGCCTGTCTTTCATAGGCTTATGTCCTGGCTGTGCCTTTTCCTCCTGAGTAATGTAGGTCCTGTTGGGCATTTTCTTCCAAAACAGGCCTGTTTCATCACAATTAAACACTTGTTGGGGAGGAATTGTTCAGCCTCTAGGTACTCCTGGAATTCAGGCACATATTTTTCAGCCGCACTTTTGTCACAACTGGCTGCCTCACCATGCCTCACAACACTATGTATGCCACTTCGATTCTTAAATTTGTAAAACCAGCCTCTGCTGGCTTTAAATTCGCTCACTTCATCACTCGTTGCAGGCATTTTCTTAACGAGATCATCATGCAACTGCCTTGCTTTTTCACATATTATTGCCTCCGAAACAGTATCTCCTGCTAACTGTTTCTCGTTGATCCACACCAACAACAACCTTTCCACATCTTCCAGCACTTGTGGTCTGTTTTGTGATCACAGATGAACCTTTTGCAACAACAGCTTCCTTGATTTTACTTGAATTTTTCTTGGCCACAATGGTAGCGATGGTAGAAAAGGGTTTACCATACAGCCTGGCCAGCTCACTGATACGCACTCCACTTTCATATTTTTCTATTATCTCCTTCTTCAGTTCTATCGTACATGTATTTCTGTTCCTCTTTGCCACAGGCTTAGCACTAGGATCTTTCCTTGGACCCATGGTAGCTTATTTAGCAGTTGCAAGCACTAAAAATAGTGGAATAATGACAATATACTGGTATGAATGCGTGGGTGTGGGTGGGTGGTCGCTCTCGCTTGTAAACAATAGCACACTGACGCTCCCTGGAGTGCGCGCTCAGCTGGGCGCCAAGCGGACACATCCGGTACGAATGTCGTTACACGAAGCAAACATCGTAAATTGCAATCAAATTTTTTACGTTATAAATATCGGTTATCGAAAATAACGTAAGATGATAGCATCGTAACATGGGGTATGACTGTATATATTTTTTTCTCTATTTTATGCAAACTTCATGGAACTTCTAGTAAAGATGTTCGACCACCTTCATGACGTACAATAAAAATGTCATTGAAACTGGAATATTTTTAAATTTTTCAAAATTATTTTTAACTAAGGTCGTGAATTCAGGATAGGGAAAATTATCAGGTTTGGGGAGAACAGCAAGAGAAGATTATCACGACTTTACAGGAATGTGTAATTGTTGGTGAGGAAATTACAGCGGTGCTGGTCACTTACTAGATCTCTAGGCCAGACCATGAAGATTGGAGGTGATGTGAAGTATTTGCTCGATTTCGCGTCTACCAGCTCTATTATTGTTACTGTTGAATTTTTTGCCAAAATGCTATTTACCTTCTGTTAATTGGCATAATGTGAAGAGACATGGCACTACTATGAGTACAGGGTAGTGAGTGGCACTGTCATAATGTGTATAGGGTAGCAATGCTGTTATGATGTATGGAGGCTGGCACTGTCTTAATGTGTAGATGATGCCACTGCTGTCATAATGTAAAAAGCATGGCATTGATGTCATGTGTAAAGGGTGGCATTGTAAGGATGTGTTTTGGGTAGCACTCGTGTCATATGTATGAGATGCACTGATGTCATGAGGTGTACATGAAGGCACTGATGTCATGGGGTGTACATGAAGGCACTGACATCACGAGGTATATATGAAAGCACTGATGTCATGAAGTGTATATGAAGGCACTGATGTCATCAGGTGTATATGAAGGCACTGATGTCATGAGGTGTATATGAAGGTACTGATGTTATGAAGTGTATATGAAGGCACTGATGTCATGAGGTGTATATGAAGGCACTGATGTCATGAGGTGTATATGAAGGAACTGATGTCATGAGGTGTATATGAAGGCACTGATATCATGAGTTGTATATGAAGGCACTGATGTCATGAGGTGTATATGAAGGCACTGATGTCATGAAGTGTATATGAAGGCACTGATGTCATGAGGTGTATATGAAGGCACTGACTGTTATAACATGTAAAACACACATATTACACCTCCTATTATCAGGTTGTCACACTAAGTTATCAGGGCATCACACTAAGACTCACAAAATCATAGTAACATGATTGTAAATAAGCCAGGGTACAGGTGGGGTTAGAAACCATGAAGAGTCATAAAATTCCAGGCCAATACATAAGCCACTGGGCCAGCTGGCTGGCACAGTGGCTTACACACTGCCTTACAACCAGCTGACTGGCCCAGTGGCTGGATGTATCTTATTGTAGCCAGCTGGTCCAGTGGATTACACACTGGCTTATGACCAGCTGACTGGCCCAGTGGCTAGCTGTATCATATTGTAGCCAGCTGGTCCAATGGCTTACACATTGGCTTACGGCCAGCTGACTGGCCCAGTGGCTGGATGTATCTTATTGTAGCCAGCTGGTCCAGTGGGAGACACACTGGCTTACAGCCAGCTGACTGGCCCAGTGGCTGGATGTATCTTATTGTAACCAGCTGGTCCAGTGGGTGACACACTGGCCTGGAGTTTTACAACTCACTGGCCATGGGTTCTAACCCCACCTGTACTGTGGTTTGTCACACTAAGTTATCAAGATATCACATCAAGTTATACGGGTGTCACACTAACTTAGCCGGGAGTCATACTAACTTATCCGGTTGTCATACTAACTTATCCGGGTGTCACACTAATTTGTCCAGGTGTCATACTAAGCTAACGAAAATATTTTTATTACCTGTGACGGAAAAAATATAAAGTTTCTCTTAATGTTAAAAATTTAGTGTGTGAGAATGAAATCCAGTGAGTTGCTAGCTCCTGGCCCTCCATGTGTGTGTGTGTGTGTCATAAGAATAGTTATTCATTGGTTTTCTGTAAGTTTTCAATTGTAAATCATCGTTCCCCTTAATAATTAAACACCTAGAAAAAGGCAATGAGTTTTGTTCAAACTCAACAGTAAATTTTATAGAATAAGCCAGAGTATTTAATTTAACAAGACCTGAGTGGCCCACGGGGGCGTTGATCCCTGGAATGCCCTCCAGGTAGGTAGACATAAAACATTAACATATCTGTACCACTTAGCTCTACTGGGAATTATTATTACAATAAAAAAGAAATGTTAAGCCCACTTGGGTCATACAGCACTGCAGGGCAGGGGAGTGTAGATGAAGCAGAAAATAGCCAGAGGTGGAGAGAATAACAGAGGTAGAGTTAGAAATGGCTATGAGTGAAAAGGGAGTATTATCAACTTCTGTGTAATAAACTGGTTGCTGTCAAAAAGTCAGAGGGAATCTGTGTCAACGGTGGGGCCGTCAGCAAGGTGGGAAGCTAAAGTAAGGGTGGTGGCGACATCAGAGGAAAATTCTGCATGCTCACTGAAAGACAGAACAGTCCAATAGAATATGGCAAACTGAAACTGGAACCAGACAATTCTCAGAGTGAAACAGGGCACCTCTCCATGAGATACCCATGAGTAAGACAGGCGTACCCAATGCAAAGACGGGACAGCATAGTCTCCCAACCTCGGCATCGATGACAAGAAGGCCAGAAACCTAAACCTGGTTTGATAAAATTAAATTGTTAAGAGTCATATTGGACCAACGTCATTGCCAACGGTTGCGAAGGTGCTCAGAGATTACAGCAAAATAGTCTGAGAATGAAATACCTTTATATGAAACTGGGAGGTCATGTACTGCTGACCATGCAGCAGTCTGCCTGCTCATTGCCCCAGACATCAACATGACTAGAGACCCAACAGAAAACTATTTCTTTGATTATTTTTGCTAGTAGTGTGGCACAATCAAAATTGTATATGAAGAACTAGGGGATGAGATGGATCAAATTTTTTAATAGCTTGCAAAGCACAAAAGGAGTCTGAGACTACTACAAACGTTGAGGTAGGCACTGATGCAATACAGACACAGTGGACCCCGAGTTACGAACACCCCGGAAATCGTACAATTATGTAAGTACAGTGGACCCCCGGTTAACGGCCATAATTCGTTTCAGAATGCTGTTCAAGTGCCGTTACCGAACGAATTTATTAACATAAGGAATAATGTAAATTAGATTAGTCTTTTTGGAACCCCAAACATACACTTACAAAAGCACTTACAAAAATACACTTACATAATTGTTAGTGTTTGGAGCAGGCCGTTAACCGGGGGTCCACTGTATAATATTGTAAGTGCTTTTGTAAGTGTATTTTTGGGGGTCTGAAATGGACTAACCTACTTGACATTATTTCTTAAGGGAGTAAATTCATTCGGTAATGGCACTTGAGCAGCCTTCTGGAATGAATTTTGTTCGTTACTCAGGGGTCCACTGTAACTGCAATGAGAATAATATATAATTAAGTTGTAAAAATGCTAACCAAGTCTAATAAATGACCTTGTACTACACTGTCCCAGAACACTGCTGCATACCCGACACCATCAGAGGATTTAGAACCATCAGAGTACACTGTGATAACATGAGTGAGAGATCGGAACTGGTTAAGAAGAGAGCGAGAAGCAATTGTATGTACAGTGGACCCCCAGTTAACGGCCATAATTCATTCCAGAATGCTGTTCAAGTGCCGTTACTGAACGAATTTATTCCCATAAGGAATAATGTAAAGCAGATTAGTCCTTTTAGACCCCAAAAATACACTTACAAAAGCACTTACAAAAATACACTTACATAATTGTTGGAGTTGGGAGCAGTATGTAAAGCGGGGGTCTACTGTATTTGGGCTTTCGCACATGGCATTGTTGAAGAACAGACACGAACTGTCGGAACCTCCCAGGGGCAAAAAGAGAAAAGTTAGATGCTAGATGAACATATAAAGGGGGAGTGAGTAAAGATTAAGAGAAAAGGGACGAAGTAAACAGGGGTGGTGAACAAATGCACCTCTACTAATGTCTGTTACTATCCTGTATGTAGAAGGATCATGAAGGTCATGAGAGCAGACAAATAGGTGGAGGAAGAGCATCACGGCAACTGTTCCATGATTGACTATTCACCTCTACATATAGGCTCCCGACAGGTAACGAGCGAAAAGCCCCCATGAAAGATGAGCAAAGGTTTTAAGGAAGTTCAGCCAGCTATGACAAGTTACTTTCAGGGACGTAATGTGAGATTTTCAGGATAATTGGCAATCAAACAGAAGGCCGAGAATTCCAACCATATCTTGTTCAGGGATATGGGAGCCATACAGGTACAATGGAGTATCAGGGATAGCAGAACGTCTGGTAAAAGTAATTTGGTGTTTTAGCACTATAAAAAAAATTAAACCCATGAGTAGTGGCCCAATGGAAAACATAGTTGACAGCCTTCTGGAGATGGGCTGTTACTAGGTGACAGTCAGCGCCTGCACAAGCTATAGCAAAGTCAACAAAATGCAGATGTTATATACACAGATTTTGCAAAAGCCTTTGACAAGTGTGACCATGGTGTAATAGCACACAAAATGCGTGATAAAGGAATAACAGGAAAAGTTGGCAGATGGATCTATAATTTCCTAACAAGTAGAACACAAAGAGTAGTAGTCAACAGAGTAAAGTCTGAGGCAGCTACTGTGAAAAGCTCTGTTCCACAAGGCACAGTACTTGCTCCCATCCTATTCCTCATCCTCATATCAGACATTGACAGGGATATAAGCCACAGTGCTGTGTCTTCCTTTGCAGATGACACCCGAATCTGTATGACAGTGTCCACCGTTGAAGACACTGCAAGACTCCAAGCAGACATAAACCAAATCTTTAAATGGGCTGCAGAAAACAATATGAAGTTCAATGATGAGAAATTTCAATTACTAAGATACGGAAAACGTGAAGAAATTAAAATCTCATCTGAGTACAAAACTAATTCCAACCACACAATAGAGTGAAAAACTAATGTCAAAGACCTGGGAGTGATCATGGCAGAGGATCTCACCTTCAAGGACCATAACAAAGTAGCAATTGCATCTGCTCGAAAAATGACAGGATGGATAATGAGAACCTTCAAAACCAGGGATGCCAAGCCCATGTTGACACTTTACAGATCACTTGTTCTATCTAGGCTGGAATATTGCTGCACACTAACTGCACCTTTCAAGGCGGGTGAAATTGCTGACCTTGAAAATGTGGAGAGAACCTTCACCGCATGCATAAGTGTGATAAACCACCTCAACTACTGGGAACGCTTGAAGTTCCTAAACCTGTACTCTCTAGAACGCAGGCGGGAGAGATACATTATTATATACACATGGAAAATTCTCGAGGGCTTAGTACCAAACTTGCACACAAAAATCACTCCCTATGAAAGCAAAAGACTCGGCAGGCGATGTAACATCCCCCAATGAAGAGCAGGGGTGCCACTAGCACGTTGAGGGACAACCCAATAAGTGTGAGGGGCCCAAGATTGTTCAACTGCCTCCCAGCATACATCAGGGGGATTACCAACAAACCCCTGGCTGTCTTCAAGCAGGCACTGGACAGGTACCTCAAGTCGGTACCTGATCAGCCGGGCTGTGGTTCGTACGTTGGACTGCGTGCGGCCAGCAGTAACAGCCTGGTTAATCAGGCTCTGGTCCAACAGGAGGCCTGGTCACAGACCGGGCCGCGGGGGCGTTGACCCCTGGAATTCTCTCCAGGTAGAGTAATGATAAAATACAGTGGACCTCCGGATTTCATCAATAATTCTTTCCAGAATGCTGTTTGAGTGCCATTACCAAACGAATTTGTTCCCATAAGGATGAACGTAAAATAGATTAGTCCGTTTCAGACACCCAAAAACACACTTACAAAAATACACTCACATAATTGTTCGAGTTGGGAGTAGTATGGGTCCACTGTATTAGATGGAAGAACAGATGCTAGATCATTTATAGCAAGAAAAAGAGTGGTGCTAAGGACACATACCTGAGGGACACCTTCAGCTTGGACAAAGTTCTGGAAAAGTAAATTATTAATCCAAACATGGAAATGTCTTTCAGACCAGAAATTTTTAAGGAGAAGTGACAGATTGCCTCGGAGGCCTAAGGAGTGAGCTTGGGCCAGGATGCTATATCTCTAAGTAGTATCAAAAAAGACTGCAATAACTGAGTGGTTACTGGCAATACAAATATAGATATCTAAAGGCATTATGAATGTAGGTATCTAAGCGGAATAAGGGGTCAATAGTACAGCGGCCCTTATAAAAGCCATATTGATTACTGGAGAGACTTTTGTGTGTCTCTAAATACTATTTACTAGACATTCCATCAATTTGCAAACTGTACTGTGAGTGCTTTTCTGTTCCTGCACCACAGACAGCACTGGTAAGAGCAAAGGGATGATAGTGTAAGGTATCATGTCCCGAAATACCTGGTTTACAAAAAGGTAGAACAATGGCAGATTTCCACAGCTGGGGAAGAACTCCTTGTGACAAAATAAGATTAAAAACACATAAGAGGACTGCAAGGACTCAAGGATGTAAATGCTGAAGCATACGAATATGAATGTCATCAGCCCAGCTGCCGATGAGCAACAAGCAGAAAGTGTTGACTCTAGTTCTAGAAGTGTAAAAAGCATGTTATAAGACTGCTAGAAGAAAAGTCTAAGGCACTCTCTGGCAAACCTGGATACGGACAAGATGATTTCCAATCTCAGTGGCAACTTTAAGAGGGCTTGCAATCCTGACAAAGGCAACCCAAAGAATGGGAGCCGAGTCTGGAAAGAACTTGCCAGTTTCTGTACTTTTTTCCAAACTATACTCATAGAGGAAGCCGAAGTAACAGTAGAAACATGATCATGCCAACAAGTGCATTTAGCTTCACAGGGAAACGGAAAAAAAATTCTTCCCCATAAGTCATGCGTCTCATAAGAGGCGACTAAAATGCTGGGAGCATGATGCTAGTAACCTCTTTTCATGTATAATTTACTGAAAAGAAAAACTTTTGTTTTTCTTTTCAGCTCACCCTGCCTCAGTGGGATATGGATGGTTTGTTGAAAATAAAAATCATGATTTGCTAAGAGAAGTATACTGGTAACATGTGTTTATGGACTAGAAGGGTTAGTAAAGTCTACATGTGAAGGTAGCAGAAATTGAGTAATGGTTTTGAAAACCAACAAGTTGGAGATTAAGACACTTAAGCAACATTTGAAGCTACTGTGTGGCAAAACGTTTCTTCAATAAAGATTCTCAAATGTTGCTTAAGTGTCTTAATCTCCAACTTGTCATTTTTCAAAACCATTTGTCACATCTGTCAGACACTGCAACATCATGGGATCTTGATACAAACGAATTCTTCAACACTTGTCCAACCTTTGGACGAAGACCTACTTCGACTAGTGGATGGTACCACTATGACCCCGCCTCCTCCTGCTTCGCCTCACCTGACTACAATATATAAGCCACTTCTACTGCCCTATGCTGTACTTTCTACAAGATTGATGGACTGAACACATCGACTCCAGGCCGAGGGACTGATTACCTCAAACTCCTCCTCTTCTTACAACTTTCTGCTTTGTATTGGACTGCTGAAGCCACTGTGTGGCAAAACGTTTCTTCAATAAAGATTCCCAAATGTTGCTTAAGTGTCTTTATCTCCAGAAATTGAGTAAGCAGCAAAGGATTGGATTGCTATGAAGAAAAGAGTTGTGTAGATGGTTTAGAAAACTGAGGATGAGGAGTGATGGGAGGTGGATCAGTATCCATCATTGGTTGCTCTATTGGGAAGGATTTTGTTAAGCAATCTTGTTTCAAAATATTCCATGTACAAATGACTAAGGACAGGTGAGAGATGTTTCCCATTGCCATGCCTAACTTCTGAGTGTAAAACTCACAATTAAACACAAACTTTATATTAACAATACAAAGTTTAATAACCTCAATGATAGTTGGTATTAGCAATGGTAAATCATAATTAACAAGTTCTTCAGATAGGAAACTTAATAAATCATCAACTGAAACTTAATAAATCATCAATTGAAACTTAATAAATCATCAACTGAAACTTTTGTGAACAAAGAAGTAACATGAAAGCTAACCATATTGTGATTATTTAAATTGGTCATGGTGCTTTATTTAACCACTAAATTTATATTGTTTTTAACATTAAAGTTAGAAATTTTTCCAACAATTGGGCTCAGCATATGTACTAGAAATTAAGATAACTTATAGGAAACTGAACCTATGGAGCTCATAATAGGTCTATCTGGATTACCTGGTTTGTGTGTTTTTATTAATCCATACATAAACGGTAAAGATGGATTGATGGTCATGATTTGTTTTAATTAATTCATCTTTCCCTTTTGGTAGTCGTTTTATTGTTTTATTAAAATTACTGTTAACTGATTCTAACAGATTCTAAGTTTGGAATAAGTATCTGAATCATTTTAAAGATCATTGATTTCTACTTGGTACAATGAATGTTATATCAAGCAGGTCCATGGTCGAGAGAAATATAATAGAATCAAGTTTCATACAAAATAGTTTTGAAATTGATATGGATATTGCTTTTGGATTATATAAATTGGATTCATTTATAATTAATAAAATTTGGGAAGAATTTAAGATACATTAGACAAGTTAATATCTTAAAGCTTGGGTAGAATGTAAGCTGTGTTTGACTGGTCCTTGACTACCTACCTATATCATCATAAAAAGGTCAAGTGTTGTAAGTTGACCACGAGGAGTAATCTCATCCTTATATGCCTTTCTGTTTATCTTTTATTTTTACCGTTCCTTGATAAAGTGAGAAATCGCAAAAGCTCTTGGAAGTTCACTATTCTTTTCACAGTGGTTGCTCTGCATATTGTGATATCACCCGTTAAATATTCTCAGTAAGCTTTCCTAATCTTATTACTTTCGTTTACCAGTTTTCCTCTGCACTGATCAAGCTACAAACTTATAATTCGACTTAATTTTTTGAAAAACTGTCTGAATGAACAAGTTTTGTCCAAATCTCTTTTGCCAAAATAAACTTACTGACATGAGAGATCACCCTTTAGATGATTTCACGAGAATTATTCTTCAGAAACATACTGAAATTACTAAAATAGAAGAGAAGGAGGCATTCAAAATATTGAGAAACAAAAAAATACTCCTTTAATCAGGCTATTCTATCAGAATGAAAACATAGTATGTTAGATCACTGCTATAATAAACTCAAAAGAATTTGCAATATACTAAAAAATAAACTAAAAAGAAAATTAGACAGTCTAATTGAAAATAGTGATTGGACAAAACATTCTAATAACAACTTTGTAATTAACTTATCAAATGAAACATTAATGCCCATCATTGGTTTTGTCTCCTCAATATATTTGGAGATAGATTCAAGCATTTCAAAGGACAAGGAAATTGCAGGTAGTACAACATCAGATATAGAAGGTGGAGGGTGAGTAAAGATCGGAGAGATGATGGAAGTTACCAAAGAAGGGGGGGGGGATGAAAGGTTAGTTAACTTAGGAAGAAACTGGGGAGGGAATAGCAGACGAAGAAACTTGGAAGGGGACAGGAAAGGAGGGTACTGTAGGAGGGACAGGATGAACCTCCACACTCATAACAGAGATATTAAGAGGTAAAGTACAGTGGTCCCTCGGTTTTCGTGCATCTCCAAACTTGAACATTTATGTAAGTGTATTTTCGTAAGTGCTGTTGAAGTGTATTTGGGGTCTGAATAGACTACTACGGACATTATTTCTTAAGGAAGTAATTTGTTTGGTAATGGCACTTGAGCAGCATTCTGGAACGAATTTTCGGCGAAAACCGAGGGACCACTGTACAGTGGACCCCCGAGTTTCGTAAAAACTTCACTCCTGAAGTCTGCTCAAGTGCCATTACCGAACGAATTTACCCTTAAGAAAAAATGTCACGTAGGTTAGTCTATTTCAGACCCCCAAAAATACTTTTCCACAAGCACTTACAATATTATACTTACATAAATGTACGATTTCCGGGGTTTACGAAACTCGGGGGTCCACTGTACTAGGAAGAGAGACTGGAAAGGAAAAATGTTTGGGAAGGATAAGTGAAGGAGGGGCAAAAGGAGATTTGAACGTTGAGGATGTTTTAGACTTTGGATAAGTAGAGAGGCGAAGGGAAGGTGTAGTTGTGGGAGGGCATGTAGACATAGATAGTACGTACATGCGAGCAAGAAAATGAAGTTTCAAGGACAGTCTGAGGTGACGAGGTAGGGACCTCAGAATCCAGGGTTGCAAGTGTTAGAAACAGAGGTGACTGTGGAAGTTGTGACCATAGAGGAGATTGGGGAAGGAGGTACCAACACTGGAGGCCGCTTCGTAACTCTAGAATAAGAAAATCGTAAAAGTCTCCCTAAGAGGCAGAGATGAGAGACTTCCATGGCATAAGTGAAACCCCTCTTTCTCTCTGAGACAGCAGATTTTTTGTTCTTTTAAGTAAACTTGGCAATGGTAAGAATAAGCTGGGTGAGCCTCATTATAATTAACCCTTAAATGGTCCAAACGTATACACAGTATTTACAGTAGGGCCCCACTTATACGGCAGGTTAGGTTCCAGGCTAGTGCCTTAAAGCAGACATCGCCGAAAAGCAGAACGCCATTTTTTCCACTTCTAAATGCATATAAATGCCAGGCAACAAGCTTACATTAACTTATATTAAGTTAGCAATAGCACTAAGCATTAAAAAACACACTAAAAAGTAAGATACACACAGATTACACTTATTACTTACCTTAAAGTATTAACATTGGCTTAAAAATAGTCTGTGAACCAATTTATGAAAAGATCAGTAGTCATCGAAGCTTTTGAATTGGATTTATAATAAACAGGGAGGCTACCTTTTGCATAGTTCTTTAGGGCCCTAGGATTCTCTGAGTGATAAATTATCATAGGTTTTAACTTGCAATCCCCAGCAGCACTAGCTCCTAGCAAGTGTTAGTTGAAGACTCAGATGAGTCAAAGGGATGTTAGGAAGCATTTCTTCAGCCATAGAGTAGTCAGGAAGTGTAATAGTCTGGCAAGTGATGTAGTGGAGGTAGGAACCATACATAGCTTTAAGACGAGGTATGATAAAGATCATGGAGCAGGGAGAGAGAGGACCTAGTAGCGGTCAGTGAAGAGGCGGGGCCAGGAGCTAGGTCTCGACCCCTGCAATCACAATTAGGCGAGTACACTCTTGGGTTATCCTGGGTTCTCTACACATATGCTGCTATATGTAACTGTATTTGATGGCTATCTCAGCGATCAACATCTACCTTGTTAGTAAGTTCATTCAGGTATACACAAATACAGTTACATAGATTATCATACATAGCAAATATGCGTAGACAACCCATTATTATTATTATAATCAAATAGAAGCGCTAAACCACAGGGGTTATACAGCGCTGCAGGTTATTGTAGGATGCAGGGAGAGTGGGTTGTAAGAGGGAGATGGACGATTAGTAGGGTATGGAGTGCAAGATGACGGTGGATTGTGCAGGGGAGGAGGGTAGCAAGAGATCGAGGTAGAAGGGACTGAGGGAGGTGCTAGAGGTATAATCTTCAGAGTTTGTGTAGTAAGTCAGTTTCTGTCAAAAAGTCAATGAGAGAGTCAGGATTAAAGGAGGGGCCATCTGCAAGAAGGGAAGGTAAAGAAAGGGCCGCAGAGCGAAGACGTCGTTGGAGGTAAATTCTGCGTGCTCGTTGATAGAGTGGGCAGTCCAACAGGATATGTCGAA
>WNWK01038597.1:0-17861 GCA_009830355.1 Cherax destructor | reverse complement strand
TTATTACCAAGGTTTATACTATATCTGGGTATACCTGGAGAGGGTTTTGGGGTCAACGTCCCGTGGCCTGTCTGTGAAAAGGGCCGTGGTGGTATAGTAGAGAAGACAAAAAACCCCAACCCAGGAAAACCCCCAAGAGAGCAAAGCAATGGGCTTATTTCCATTGGGGTTGTTTGATCCTTTCGGGATCTGTGGTGGCATATGGCTGGTGATAGTGCCTTTGATATTTTGAACCTGAGTTCATTTCAGCACAAGGGGATTAATTTTACTACAGCACATTCATGGGGGGGCGCTAAACCCAAGGGGACATACAACGCCTGGGGGTATGGAAATATTAAAGCTCAACCCAAAAAGATGGGAAGGGCAGACCCAACCACTGGAACAAGAGCTTCTCTACATTTAAGGAACCTCTCACAGGGTC
Source organism: Cherax destructor (assembly GCA_009830355.1). Lineage (NCBI taxonomy): Eukaryota > Metazoa > Arthropoda > Malacostraca > Decapoda > Parastacidae > Cherax > Cherax destructor. The sequence continues at coordinate 17,440 of WNWK01038597.1, read as the reverse complement.
CCAAAGTAAAATGTTAGGTAATTTTTTGCCCCTTTCCTCTGCAAACATAGCAGTAAATAGGTACCTTGTTATCAGACTTGGGGGTTATTTCTTGGAGTACGGGGTTGAAAGATCCCAAAAATAAGCCAGATATGGTGGTTTTATTGGGTTATCCTCAGTTACTGGAGACCTGGGGGTTTACCGGGGGTTCCGGGGCCCAACCCGCGGCCCGGCCCGGCCCAGGCCCCATGGTGGATCAGGGCCTGATCAACCAGGATTTTCCCCGGCCGCAAAAAAAAACGTCGAACCACAGCCCGGCTGGTCGGGGTACTGACTTTAGGTGCCTGTCCAGTGCCTCCCCGGAAGACCGGGTCTACTGGTAATCCTCCTTATGTATGCTGGGGGGGCCCCAGTTAAACCAGTTTTGGGGCCCCCCTGACATTATTGTGTTGTCTTTTAACGTCTAGTGGCACCCTTGCTTTTCTTTGGGGGGATGTTGCATCGTCTGCCAAGTTTTTTGTTTTTGGGGAGTGATTTTCATGTGCGGTTTGGTATAACCCCTCTAGGTTTTTTCCAAGTGTATATAATCACGACCTCCCCGACTGCATTCTGGGGGAGTACAGGTTTGGGAATTTCCCAAGCGTTCCCAGTAATTGGGGTTTGTTTTATCGCAGTTATGGGTGCCATGAAGGTTCTCTGCACATTTTTCAGCAATTTCACCTGCCTTGAAAGGTGCTGTTAGGGGCAGCAATATTACAACCTAGATAGAACACGCGACCTGAAGAGGCCATCTGGGCTTGGCATCCCTAGTTTTAAGGTTCCCCATTATCCATCCTGCCATTTTTTTTAGCAGATGCGTTGTTACAATGTTATGGTCCTGACATGATAAACTCCCAGGTCTTTGACTTTAAAGGTTTTTCGTTCTATTGTGTGGTTGGTATTTGTTTTATACTCTTATGAAATTTTAAATTTTCCCTCCCCCATATCGGAGAAATTGAAATTTCTCATCACTGAACTTCATCTGTTTTCTGCAGCCCATTTAAAGTTTTGGGTTATGTCCACCGGGAGCCTTGCAGTGTCTTCAATGGGGACAGTCATGCAGATTCAGGTGTCATCTGAAAAAGGACCCCCTGGGGCATACCCCTGTCTATGTCCGATTGGGGGATGGGGGAAACAAGATGGGAGCGAGTACTGTCTTGTGGAACAGGATTTTTCACCGTAGCCGCCTCAGACTTTACTCTGTTGACTAATACTTTTGTGTTCTATTTGTTAAAATTTTTGGATCCATCTACCAACTTTTCCTGTTATTCCTTTATCACGCATTTTGTGTGCTATTACCCCAAATGGCCCACACTTGTAAAAGGCTTGTGCAAAGTCTTTTATATTACATCTGCATTCTGTTTGTCTTCTAGAGCACCCAGGACCTTGTGGAGTGGTCCAGTAGTTGGGAAAACAGGAGGAACCTGCTCTAAACCCATGCTGCCCTGGGTTGTGTAACTGATGGGGATCTAGATTGGGTTTGGAAACTTGTTTCTTGAACCCTTTTTAAAAATTTTTATATGGGACGTTAGCGCTATTTGTCTGTAGTTTTTTGTTTTTGCTTTACTGCCCCCCTTTTCGGAGTGGGGGGTATGTCTGGGTTTTTTTTAGTAACCGAGACGACCCCAGTGTCCATGCTCCCCCTCCATAGGATGCCAAAAACACATGATAGGGGCCCTTTCAGTTTTGATGGCCGGGGTTCCACGAGTCTGGGCCTGGGGTGGAGTAAAGGGTATGTCATTCATTTGCCTTTTTTAAGTCATTCGTAGTCAGGATAATATCAGATAGGTGTGTGTCTACAAAATTGTCATTAAACCCTTTAAGTCTTGACCCCTCATTCTGGTTAAACGGGTTGCTAAAAAATGAGTCATACTGGGACTTTAGTAGCTCACTCATTTCCTTGCTGTCATCTGTGTAGGACCCATCCTGTTTGTGGGGCCCAATACTGGGTGTTGTTCTTGACTTTGATTTGGCATAAGAAAAGAAATACTTTGGGGGTTTTTCAATTTCATTTATGGCTTTTTGTTCTTCCCGCATTTCTTTACTCCTGTAAAAATTTTTACTTTAGTTTGATGTTTGCTATTTCTCTGACCAGTGTCTCCCTTCGTATTTCAGATATATTGGCCTCTTGTAGCTGCTCTGTTATTCTTTGCCTTCGCCTATGGGGGAACGCCTTTCTCTTTTTAGTTTACATCTTCTCCTCCTTTTCCTTAAGGAATATGCCTTTAGCATACCCTCAAGTGCCACAAAAATTAATTTGTTCTAGACATAGGTTAGGGTCTGTGTTGTTTGGCTATCGTCCCCGTTTATAAAATTTAGAACTTGGTTTAATTTACCTTATGTTTTTTTTTACTGAAGTTGAATTTGGTGAAGGCTCCCCCACCACTGATCCTTTTGTCGGTGTGTGGCCCCCCCCCATTTCTGGACCTCTATTATGTTGTGATCTGAGTATATTGTTTTTGATATGATGACATTTCATATCAGATCATCATTTTGAAGATGAGATCCAGCGTATTCTCCCAAACTTGTAGGCTCTATTATTTTGCTGGTTTAAGTTACTAAACATTCTGTTTGTTCAATTTTTTTTAACCCGGAAGGAAGCCACCCAAAACAGCCCATAAAGTCATCAGGGACCATCTTATTTCCACTGGGGTCTTTCTCCTAGGGTGTAACCCAAAACAGTCAACTAACTTTTGGTTTTACTTTCTGGTAGATGAACAGAGGCAGCAGGTGGAAAATGCCCATTTCACCTGTGCGCGAGACTTGGGGGCCCCACCAAGAAGCCAAAGCACCCAGGATGTGACCCACAACAGTTGGCTAACACCCAGGTACCTATTTACTGCTGGGTAACTGGGGGCAACAGGTTTAAGGAAACTTTGCCCAATATTTCCACTAAATGTTGGAAGCAAACCAAGGACGTCAAGGGAAATAAGTAGCTTTGACTTTTTGGGTTGCCCTAGGTAATTTACACTATATGATCATTATATTTATGTACCTGTCCCTTAATAAACTTACTAAAACCCCGGTTCTAAAGGAGTGAGCAGCATTTGTCATATATAGCAACTTATATGTAAATTAAATTATGAAAACCAAATTAAAAAAAAAAAAAAAACGACATTTCCGTTGAGGCATTTGAAGGAGCTAAAAAACAAAAGGGTGACAACAGCATTATGCAAGATAATAAGCCCTTGCTTTTCAATACCATAAGAATAATGAACCTCCCCTGACAAGTAAGGTGGGGACTATTATTTAAACCCAAAAACAAATAAGAAAAAGGGGGGCGGGGGGGGACATGACTCAGTGACAGCTGTATCTTCCCGTCCCCCCTCTCCCCTCCCCCTCCTCTCCTCCTCACACTCACCAGCAATTTAGCCTTCCCCACGTTATGTAAATCCGATCCTTTCGATCTGGAACGACCATATCCCTGTTAATTTGCCCTTGGAAATACTTGGGGTGGAGGTGTAGTTTAGCCCTCAACCTCTCCATTCCCCAAACCCCGGGTTACTCCCTATTTAAATTTTCCCAAAATTATCTAGTAATGAAAACAGTTTAACCAGATGGTTTTTTTTTTCAAAATAAATATATTACCAATGTAAAAAAAGTTAATAATACTGTATTATTTATATTAGGTATGTGCAATTGATTATACAATGAGTAAATATAGTTATATTGTGGAGGACATCGGTGAAATAGCCAGACAACTGCATGTCATACTGAACAGTAAACAGAAAATCTATTTAAATATTCTAAGTATATAATTAGTTAATATTGCTATTTTTAAATACATAAAAAAAATATGTTGAAATAAGCATTGTCTGATAGCTTACAAATAAATGTTCATTATTGATTTACCCCACTACCTGTTTCCCATATATTTGAGCGAAATACAATAAAAATTTTTAAATTATTACGAAACATAATAGTCAATATTTCAAAACCAAATAACTACAAAGTCATACATTTCAATCCATGACATTAAGAATACAAAAGGCCAGAAAGGCGAAATGGGACAATATGGAGTAAGAAAGGGGACTAACGAATAAACGAAGATTATTTTTTTTTTATGTGTGAGTCAGTCAAGAAAGAGACGGGTATCCCTAATTGGTCTAAGACCTTTAACCAAAGTGTTTTTTTCTCGCACCTTTTGTGGGTTTCATTTTATATACAAATTCGTCAGAGCTACTTTTTTTTGCGATAAATACTGCATCATCTGGGAAGTGTCAGTCCGTATAATTATCAATTTGTGGGTTTTTAAATCATTTTGTTATTCTTGATAGACGTGTTGCAATCAATAAAAATGATGATAATCTTTATTTCTGTAAAGTTACACAATATAATTAATAAATATTAAGAAAAGTTTTTTAGCATAGTTTGAAAACCCCGGTTATCTATAGCATTTCAGGCGGTCTGAGAAACCTAAAAGTCAAAGACCTGGGGGATCATGACAGGGACCCACCTTCAAGGACCATAACACTGTATCAATCGCATCTGCTAAAAAAATTACAGGATGGATAATGAGAACCTTCAAAACCGGGGATCCCGCCCATGATGACACTCTTCGGTCGCTTGTTCTATCTGGCAGGAATATTGTTGACCCCAACTGCACCTTTCAAGGCAGGTGAAATTGTGACCAGAAAATGTGCAGAGAACCTTCACAGAACGCATAACTGCGATAAACCCCCCTAAATTACTGGGAACGCTTTTTCCCTAAACCGTTCCCAGAACCAGGGGGGAGATACATCATTATATACACTTGGAAAACCTAGGGGAAATTAGTACCAAACTTGCACAGGGGTCACTTCCTACGAAAGCAAAGCTCGGCAGACGATGCAACACCCCCCCAATGAAAAGCGGGGGGTGCCACTAGCACATTAAGAGACAACACAATAAGTGTCAGGGGCCCAAAGACTGTTCAACTGCCTCCCAGAATATATAAGGGGTTTACCCGGGCTGTCTTCAAGCAGGCACGGGACAGGTACCAAAAGTCTGTACCTGACCAGCCAGGCTGTGGTTCGACGTTTGGGCTGCGTGGGCCAGCAGTAACACCTGGTTGATCAGGCTCTGATCCAACATGAGGCCCGGTCACAGACCGGGCCGCAGGGGGGTTGACCCCCGGGAAATCTTGGTAAACTCCCGAGGAGTTTTTTCTGTAACCTGGTGATCTGAATTAGGTGTTTTTGCTGAGGCATACAGGTGATTATTCAAAAAAATAACTTCGCTGGGTAACAATAGGTTGAGCCTTGTAGGTAGTTTGGGATGTGGATTCCACGCACAGATACCACAAGTGAGGTAGGGGTAGATTAGTGAGTAGTACAGTGAGTAATTTTCCTGAGAAACAGAATATTTTTTTAAAATATGTTTTCTTTAAAAATGTGTTGGACATGAGTGTTGAATTTTTCAGTCAAGGTGAATCCCTAAGAATTTTCCCTCGTCTTTTCCCTACTATGTGAAATTGTTTTTTTTTGTAAACTGAACATTTTTAGCTTTATTCCCAAACATGTAAAAATCTTGTCAGTATTGGGGTAACATTTTTTGGGGCCCATCCATCGAATCTTTACCAGCTCATCGATGAGTGTATTAAAGGACATTGATCAGGATTAATGACAAATGTTGTGTCATCGAAACACAACGGGTTTTAAAGCTCCGGGGAGGCATTTAGTAGGTAGTTTTTTGAGAAATAATAGTGAGCCGGGGATGCTACGCTGTAACCCCCGTGTTGACATTTTTAGATGGGTAGTGCCATTGAAACCCCCACACGCTGCCTTCTGTTTAGTTTCAGCAAATATTGTGATCTACGGTGTCAAAAACCTTTCCTCTACCTACCTGGTGGTCTTTCCCAGGGGTTAACCCCCCCAGGTCCTCACCTCCCCCCCTTCCCCGGTGGATCGGGCCCTCATCTGCATGGTGTATGCAAACCTTGTGGCAAACCCCGGCACTGTCTCCACCACTATTAACGAACTTTCCGTCTGAACAACATGCCGCCTTCAATTCCCGGACTCCACACCTTCAGCCGTCCTCAAAATCCTTCCCAACGTCGTGAACTTTACGCACCTGCAGACCTGTCTTCTGCCCCAACTGCTCCTGTAACTTCTATAACCACTTCTACAGCCGACAAAGATGATCATGCTGCCTCAAACCGTCTCCCAACCTGTTGCTACAACCATTACACCTCTCCACTGCTCCTTTGTCACCACCCTTTTCCCCGCTAACACCATTGCAGACTCCCCAAAAGAATCCACTCAGAAAAGATAGTGACGACTCCAGTACACCCTCAGGGAAAACCTTACCTTCTACACTTCTCCAGTTTGGGGGACACACAGATGATGATTAAACTAAATGCAAATTATGTGATCAGGCATATGGTCACTGTCCTGAAATTATGTGCTTAATTGTCCACTTATTGAGGAATACAGAGATGGCCAGAATAATCTATGTGACATGTCAAGATATCTTATTAATGAAAATAAAAACCAGAAAACTAAGAAAATTTCCCCAAAATTTGCTTGTAACGATAAGGAACTGTAGATATAAATCCATATGTACAATTTTTAAACCCTTTTTTGGGGCCTAGTTCCTAGGCCTTTTGTGTATCCATATGCTTTTCCCTACCGTCCACAGGATTTTGGGGTGCACAAAAACTAGCCATTTGGTGGCAAAATCTAAAATCTAATCCATCGAATGCTGACACCATGACCTGCATTGAGCTGTACAAAGGCCTGGTGCTGGAACAGTAAATATCCTGAGAATCCCTTACTTCCCCCTACCCAAGTTTTTGAGTTCATCAGTTAGTTTCACCTTCAGTAAAAGACTAAACTATACCACCTCTCCAGAAGCAGTTTCAAAGTTTAAAAATGGCTCCACTGCAAACCTGCCTCCTCAATTACTCCTATAGCTCCCACCTGCGTGCTCCCCTTTGATGTTCCTACCTGCCTACCCTCTTGGATCTAGAAACTGCCAGCTTCCCAAAACTCAAGACCTCAACTACCACAAGACCGTGCATAAAAGCTTGCCTTCCTGTTTTCCAAGTTGTTCCCGACGACTAGCAGTTGGGGGTTTTTCTTCGATTTTGGACACTCCTCTCCACCGCTATTCTTCGCCTATTCCGTCTTTTTTCCCGCTCACCCCCCAAAGGGGCACAAACCCCCTTGGGCCTCATCAACCAGGTTAACTGATGGCAGCGGTAAAAAAAGTACAAACCACAGTCCGGGCCCATCGGGGAATGACTTCGTATCCCGGCGTCTTGAAGACTGCCAGGGTCCAATTTCCCTTATGCATGGTGGTAGACTATTGAAAATTCTTTGGGGCCCCCGGGCAGTTATAGTGTTTTCTCAATAAAGGCTTATTTGATATTTATTATTTTTTAAGGGAAAACAGGGGCTAGCATATTTAGGGTAAATTTGTCGGGAAAAAGTTGTCCTGTTTCCTGACCCGGGCCCTTGGGCAAATGATGACCCCCCCACTGGAACTTTTGGTCATCAGACTGAGGCCTGCTGGTTTTTACCTTCATGATAATTGTACTTATGTGGTCCTGTACCTAAAAAAATTTAAAGAGTGACTTATCTGTAATGGGTCTTCATGCACTGCCTTTTGTATTTCTTTTCCCAGTCTTTCTCGAAGGATTCCAGTGGGGGGAAAATATTAGCTGTACTCACCTATTTGTGGTTGCAGAGGTGAGTCAAGCTCCTGGCCCCCCCTCTTCACTGATTGCACTAGGTCCTCTCCCTGCTCCATGAGCTTTATCAAATCGTCTTAAAACTATGTATGGTTCCCCCCCACTACGTCCTTTCTAGGCTAATCCACTTCCTGACAACTCTATGACTGAAGAAATACTTCCTAACATCTTTTTTTGACTCTAGGAGCTTCAACTTAAGGGACCCCTTTTTTCTGTGTCCCCTCTAGAACATCTTGTCTCTGTCCACCTTATCTTTTCCTCGCAGTATTTTTTTGTCGTTATCATGTTTTCCCCTAACCCTCCTGTCCTCTAGTGTCGTCAGGCCGATTTCCTTAACCTTTCTTCGTAGGACAACCCCTTAGCTCTGGGACTAGTCTTGTTGCAAACCTTTGCACTTTCTTTAATTTTTTGACGTGCTTGACCAGATGCAAGTTCCAAACTGGTGCTGCATCTCCAGTATGGGCCCGACGTTATGGTGTACAGTCTTGAACAATTCCTTAGTGACGTTTTGGGAAAGCTATTCTTAGGTTTCCAGACCCCCATGCTGCAGCAGTTATCTGATTGATGTGTGCCTCAGGAGATTGCTGGGATTATACTCACCCCCAAAATCTTTTTTCCCTTTAGTGAGGTTTGGTTTTGGCCACCTAGACTATACTCTGTCTGCGGTTTTTTTGCCCTTCCCCGATCTTCATGACTTTGCATTTGGCAGGGGGTTTATTCAAGGGGCCAGTTACGAACCAGGCTTGTAGCCGTCCAGGCTCTTTTAGTCCTGCCTGATCCCCGACGATTTAATTCTTCTCAAACTTCCCTCATCTGCAAACAGGGACACTTTGAGTCTATTCCTTCAGTTATGTCATTCACATATCCCAAACACAGCACAAGTCTTAGGATACCCCTGTGGAACCCCACTCGTCACGGTGCCCCACTCGGCCCTCGTCATGTACCATGACTCGTTGCCTCCTGTCAGATATTCTCTGACCCATTGCAGTCCCTTTTCCTTTACGTGTGCCTGATCCTCTAGCTTTGCATCAACCTTTTATGAGGAACTGTGCAATGCCTTTTTGCAGCCCAAAAATGGTCTATCCACCCCTCTCTCGTGTCTTATTTTGTTCCCTTTGTCATAAAACTCCAGTAGGTTTGTGAAAAGGATTTTCCTTCCCTGAAACCGTGCTGGTTGTCGTTTATAAGCTTTTTCTTTCTAGGTGCTCCCCACTCTCCCCCTGATGATCTTCTCCATGACTTTGTTACTATACACGCAGTGACACAGGCTGTAGTTTAATGCCTTTGTCTGTCTCCTTTTTTAAAAAATTGGGACTACATTTGCCATCTTCCACACCTCAGGTAGTTGCCCAGTTTCACGGGATGTGTTGAAGATTTTTTTTAGTGGCCCCACAACATCTCTGCTCCCCCTCTAAGGACCCCCGGAGAGATGTTGTCTGTCCCAAAGTTTTTGAGGTATCGAGAATAGCGGCTTCTTCACCTCCCCCCTCAGTTGTGTTTTTCATCCACACTTATTGGTGTACCTCCCTATTCTGAATTCCGGGTTTTCCCGTCTCCCCTGTAAATTCTTCTTGAAATCTCATGTTGAGCTCCCACATACCTCTTGGTCGTTTGGGCTCCCACCTTCCTTCCCCCAGCCTGATTACCTGGTCCTTTACTGTTGTTTTCCTACTAATGTGGCTATGCCGGGTAGACTTGACTTTTTATGCTGTCATTTTGATTTTCGCTGAGCCTCCTTCTTACCTGTGCATATTCATTTTGGCTCTTGGCTAATCTCTTTTTTTTCCTGGGTCCTTTGTCTTCTGTACTTTTTTTTTCTAGTGTTTAGTTTTTGCCTCCCCACACCTTTGGGTGAACCAAGGCCTCGTTCTGATCTTCCCCTTACTTTGTTTTTCCCTTTGGGGAAAAAACCTCTCCTTTGATCCCTTTCATTTTGTTGTCACATAGTCCATCATAAATATAACTAGAATAAACTCAATCAATTTTTAATATTATGTTACATAGTCTATAAGTCATTAGATTGCTGCCCTAATGCCATGGCATGTCAGTGGCTCTTTCACTTCAGTTTATGATTGAAACTACAAATATCTAGTACAAATGCAATGAAATAAACTTTGTTTGTTTTGTTTTGTTTATTTTTTTTACGGTTTTCTTTCTTTCCTCCCACTGAACGTTTGTGGGAAGTTCCCATGCCTTTTAGCCCCCCCGTTTGTAGTTTCATTTTTCCTGTCCATTCCTGCACTGTGTAGTGTATCTCATGAAGATGGGTTTTTCCCCCTGTTGTTCCGTCACCTAGCAAGTAAGAGGTATCTGGGTGTTATTCGACCGGTGTGGGTTGCATCATAAAAAATTGAAGGGCCCCCAAAGGAAATAAGACAGTCCTCGATGACCCTGACTTTCTTGGGGATCCTGTGTGGCTAACCCCCGGTTAAAAATCTGAACAAAATCTTGTTTTTATATTATCTCTCCCACGGCAAGTACGATTGCATTTTTTGTGTTTAATTTTCCTACATGTACGATAATTTTGCCACTTACGATATACGATACCCTTTTGCTATTATCGTAATTTGTCGATAATTTCAGGTTTTAGATCCTGAAATATTTTTTTTATAATACGATTTCGGATAATAAGTAAAAACTAAGTGCACGAAAAAGAATTGTTATTGGTTTATAAAAGAAATGACTTTTATAATTTCACAAAGTAGCTACAAATATATGTCATTTTACAGACATGTTCCAAACGAGGTCATTTCAGAATTCTTTTTTTCAGACGTGTTTGGGCATGTCACACAGTAATATTATTGAGTGGGTCACGGTATGCATGGGTTTTTGCATTTTGTATTTAAATCCTTAAAACATGTTTACTTTAAAAAATGATTTCAATAAAAATAAGTAAAATGTTCACATATTAAAAATAAAAGATTGTGAAAAAGCATTTTTAAAGTGTCAGTAAATTGCACATAAGTACAAGAAGGATAATTGTATGGTGTTTCTTTGGGATGTTAGAAAACTAGTAATACCAGGTAAAGTATGTTACTACCTCAGAATTACATTGGTCACCAGTTAGAATCAATGGTTCTTGAACCATCAACGTACTAATTTGAACATGCTCAGTTTTTATTTATCAACTTGGGTGACAGTGAGCATGACACCCCAGTAACAAAAACACAGGCTTTGTGATGTACATATAAAAAAAAGTTAGGCTTTGTAAAGTAAATATCAAACATAACTTTGTGATGTAAACATTTATGTACAGTTCGGGACATAAATGTCTTTTCCACATCTTGTCGGTATTACCATACCATTTCTTTTTTGTGATGTAGGACTATACTGTATGTACTGGCATAGTGACGTAGGCCTGTATGCATTTGGGGAAAACCTATACTTGCTTTATACTGAATTAATATTACTTTTTGTCAGGATATTTTTTTTTTTCATAACTTCAATAAGTAATACTTGTTAAATGGGAATCCTGCATTTGTTTTAAATATTAAAGAAAGTTGTCCATGTGGGGCTAAAAAGGGTTGAAGGTTTTTTTTTTCTTAAAAAGACAAGTAAATTGATATAATCAATCAAATAAGATGGTAATGGTGATTTCAGCAACATTAAATTTTTTGTTTAGTCAAATGTCTGGCAATGATTAGCGCAAAAACTTGGTGTTTGTCTCAGTATTAAACAAGATTCCTTTGAAAAATATCACCAAGCAGAAAGTCCCCGGCCCCAGACTATTCAACATCTTTCCAGAAGATATCAGGAACATTGCTGGGACAAGGGCTCCAAGAGGAAATTGGACAAGATTCCACCAGGTGCTGATCAACCCGGTGGATAGATATGTGGTTGGGGCCACCAACAGCACGGAAAGCACCGACGACCTGGCCAGCCGGGTTTTGGGAAAAAACTCTCAGAACACCAAAATAATACAGGGTAAAAAACCCCACATATCAGAGACGAAAACCAAAAAAGCGGGGCCAACTTGAACCATTGACAAAATCCCGTGTGACTTTTTTAAATGATCCAAGTCTGACCGAAATTGGTAAGCTCTTCTCCATGTGGGGTTATTTTAATTTTTTGTCACGGTATTGTGACTTTTTGCTAGTATTTGCAACACAGTGGTACCTCAATACCAATTTTGGGCTGAACTGTTGCAGAGAGTAACAATTTTTGACCCGGAAATTTTTTTTTTCCATTGTTTACTTGACTTCAATGTAGAATGCAAAAATTAGTATTATTATTATAATCATAACAAAGAGCAAAACCCCATATGGTCAAAAGCGAGAATGAAAAAAAGGTTTTTCAGTAAAATTAATATTTATGAAACAAACAATAGGAATAAAATGAAAACATTGTTAATGGTTCCTTACTAAAAATTAATGTATAAATCAGCGAGATCTGGGTACAATTTAAATCCTTGAAGATATGATCACTTGTTTAAAGAATACAATAGATAAGATCATTTTTTTGTTTTTTTTCCCTTTAATTTTATTTCAGAATTATCTGAATAAATGTAGTTATTACCTGGAGAGAATTCCAGGGGTCAACGCCCTGGGCCCCCGGGAAGGCCCATGTTGGACCAGAGCCTGATCAACCAGGCTGTTACTGCTGGCCCACGAGTCCAACGTACGAATCACAGCCTGGCTGGCAGGTCCACTTTAGGTGCCTTCCCTGCCTTTTGAAGACAGCCAGGGGGTTTTTTGGTAATTCCCTGATGTATGCTGGGAAGCAGTTGAACAACGGGCCCCCCGACACTTTTTGTGTTGTCCTCAACGTGTAGTGGCACCCTGCTTTTTATTGGGGGGGGTTACCGCCCCCGGTCTTTTTTTCTTTCGTAAGGGGTGATTCTTGTGTGCAAGTTTGGTACTAACCCCCAAAATTTTCCACGTGATATAATAATGTTTTTCCCCCCTGCGCCTAGAGAGTACAGGTTTTGGGAAATTCAAGCGTTCCCCTAATTGAGGTGGTTTTCGCAGTTTGCGTGCCGTGAAAAGGTTCTCTGCACATTTACAAGGTCCGCAATTTCACCTGCCTTGAAAGGGGGTTAGTGCGCAAATATTCCAGCCTAGATAGAACAACGTCTGTAAAGTGTCAACGGGCTTGGCATTCCTGGTTTTGAAGGTTCTCATTAACCATCCTGTCTTTTTTCTAGCAGATGCGATTGCTACGGTGTTATGGTCCTTGAAGGTGGATCTTCTGACATGATCACTCCCGGGTTTTTTTTGACATTATTTTTTCCTATTTGTGGTTGGAATTAGTTTTGTACTTATGTTTATAACTATTCTTCGTTCATCTACATTATAATAGGTGGTAAAGTTTTGTGAATCCTTTTGTAAAATGTCTGTGTTTTCAAACAGTGTCTTTGGTTATTGTAATACCTTGATTTTTTTTAATACTTTAGTTTTAGTATTACCTTTTTTTTTTTGTAATACCTTAGTATACGTATTTCAAAAAAGTAGCTTAATTTTTATAATAGTTTATGTAATACCTGGGGGGTGTTTAGGGGCCAACGCCCCCCGGGCCCCGGGCCATGAAGGGCCTTTCGGTGGATCAGGGCCTGATCAACCATGCTGTTATTCTAGCATAATTATTTTTTCAACATATTTTTTTTAATATGTTTGTTTTTGTAATAACTTGTTGTAGAGCACTGCAAGTTTAGCACATTTTCTTGAGTAAATAATAATATTATAATAAAAAAGAAGCGTTAAACGAGAGTAAATAATAAATCTTTATTAATTGTCCTGGTCATCAGAGAGCACACCAATTTCATTTAAGGCGCCTTTTTTCAATGTTCTGATACGTCTACGTCCTTTTACCTCTCTTCTGCTGGTCCTGCCTTTCCTGCAGATTTTCTCACTGGTCCTACCTTTCCTGCAGACTTTCTCACTGGTCCTACCTTTCCTGCAGATTTTCTCTACTGATCCTACCTTCCTGCAGACTTTTTTACTGGGTGGTGAATGTTGCAACAAGGAGAAGGCGGGAGGCAGTAAGATGTCATGTCTGAGAGCAATGTGTGGTGTGAATATAATGCAGAGAATTCGTAGTTTGGAAATTAGGAGGAGGTGCGGGATTACCAAAACTATTATCCAGAGGGCTGAGGAAGAGTTGAGGTGGTTCGGACATGTAGAGAGGATGGAACAAAATAGAATGACTTCGAGAGTGTATAAATCTGTAGTGGAGGGAAGGCAGGGTTGGGGTCGTCTTCCAGCAAGCATGCATGAGCGTGTTAGATAGGAGCAAATGGAGACAATTGGTTTTTAAGACTTGATGTGCTGTTGAGTGTGAGCAAGGTAAAAAAATGAAGGGATTCAGGAAACTGGCAGGCCAGACTGGAGTCGGGAAGTACATACATTGTCTACACTCTGAAGGAGCAGTGTTAATGTTGCAGTTTTATAACTGTAGTGTAAGCACGCCTGGCAAGACACTGATAGAGTGAATGATGAGTTTTTTTCCAGGCCACCCTGCCGTGGTGGGAGACGGCCAATGTGTTAATAAAATTTCTCTACTGGTCCTACCTTTCCTGTGCACTTTCTCTACTGGTCCTACCTTTCTTGCAGATTTTCTCTGCTGGTCCTACCTTTCCTGCACACTTTCTCTGTTGGTCCTTTCTTTCTTGCACACTTTCTCTGCTGGTCCTACTTTCCTGCAGACTTCTATGATTTCTGTCACTAATTTTCTACATCATCTGTGAATCAAATTTTTCGCTAATGTTCTTCCCCCAACAACTTTACTCTTTTCTCCTTACCATCTCTTTCATCACTGAATGATCCTTATGGGCTTAGCATTTTCCATAAATATAAGAATAATCTGTGGCATTCATATTCTAAGGCACTGGAAAATGAGCTAATTGAGAGATCATATATGAGTGAGTGAGTTTGAAAGCTCAAGTGAAGGGTGCAATTGGATGGTGTTGGGTAGGTGGTGTGTTACTTAGCCTACTAGCAGTTTGCAGTGAGATGGTGTATTTGCTAAGAGTTAAAGTGAGCATTATAGAAAAAGCATGCTTTTGGTCATGTATTTTTTTTTTTTTTGCTGGCTCTAAACCTGTGTGAAAGCTGAATGCTAAGAATCACTTTCAGAATTTGTATGATCCCACTGCATGTGTACTGGATATCTTTTTATTAATACGATATTTAAATTCTTCATTGAGTTAGCATTAATATGCAAGGTATTTCTGAATTGTCAGAATTGTAGTTCAGTATGCTTGTAAAATGGAACTCTCCATTTTTTAATTTTAGCGCCCCAGTCCCATGTTTTTTTCTTTGATTTTAATTACCAGTGACCATAAAGGACACAGGAAGCTTTGCAAGACCTATGGTCAGGAGGTAAATGTACTGTATATTATTATTATTATAATAAAAAAGAAGCGCTAAAGCTGTATACTATTATATAATCTACCAAACTGGTCATTATGATTCATGAACACTTTTCTTATTCAAGCACTTACAAAATTGTAATCCAGCAGTATCTATTAAAATTTTATTTAATCAAAACCTACTGGATGAGCATGAGCAAGGTTGGTGGTGTTTAAAATGGTATTCTTGTGTGGGTGTTCTAGGACTCTTTATTTTATAGCCTTCTCAAATTATTATACTAATCAAATTATTATACTAACCTTTGAGAAGGCTGTATGTAGCCTTCTCAAAGGAGTTTTGTTATTGTTAGACTGTGACCAGCTAGGAGTGCATGTGAGTTGCTAGGATGTAGTATATTTTCTATTTCCAAGAACTGTTAGCTAAGGTTTAAGTGTTATGTTTTTACAGTGTACTGCTTGGTAGTAACAGTTGACTTGTTTACCCAAAGTAAATACAGTATTAGGTTTGAGTTAAACTTTGTTTTTTTTATTTATGCCACCTAGTAACTCCAGTGTCTAGACCCAGAATTGAGTCCATGTCCCCAGGGACCACTGAGAGGTACAATATACACAAGTAACATTAGGAGGACAGGAAGCAGCCCAGGGCCAAAAGAGTTAATAGCTTATCTCCTGGTGCTTTTGAACCTGGTCTAATACATTACCCTGCTGCAAACCATCAGCAGGCCAAGTACTATCCAATTCATCCACTGCCATCCCTACTAAAAATTTGCAGAGGTCTAGCATCCACAAAGTGGATAATGACCTGAAACCTGCAAACTGCTAGTCCATTTAAAGGAACTGCCATCATGAGTACTTCAGGCAAAAATCTTCTGCTTTATTACCACCTACAACAGCTGTAACATCTTAAGTTTGCTACAGTTTGTTGTAGGTAGTTGAGGCAAAAGCTTCAGCTTTAAACGTGCTGCTACATTACTACCTGCCACAACTGTAAGACACAAGCTGGCTATTTTAAAATATAACTCTTTTTGAACACCTGATCAGGTAAATACCCACCTTCATCAATTCATAAATAACCAAACCTTATGCTTTTCTAAAACGTAGATCTACATGAGTGACACTTGCATCAATGATATACTATAGATCTACATGAGTGACACTTGTATCAATGATATACGTACTGTAGATCTACACGAGTGACACCTGCATCAATGATATACTGTAGATCTACACGAGTGACACTTGCATCAATGATATACTGTAGATCTACACGAGTGACACTTGCATCAATGATATACTGTAGATCTACACAAGTGACACTTGCATCAATGATATACTGTAGATCTACATGAGTGACACATCAATGATATACTATAGATCTACATGGGAGACAGTTAAAGGGATAAAATTTTACATTTACTGTATGTATTTTGTTATAGTACCTGAACAAATAAGTTCATAGCTAGCTACAGGTACAGCAATTTATCTGTATTGCCACAGTCAGTAATAAATTTATGAATACTTTGCAAATTTTATATTTTCTTTATAAATTCAGGCACTTATGTATCTAAACTAGAAACCCTGTAAATCATTTATATTCAAAACACAAGTTTAAAATTTTTCTCTGGGCAAAAATACAATGGTGTAACAAAGTGTCAAGTGTTTACTGAGAGGCAGGATAAAGGAATCAGGATGAAGACAATGCAGAAATCATACAGTATATGCTACAATAAATATCATCACAAATACAAAAAAAAAAAAGGCAGCAAAAAGTCATTTGTGCCAAGACATGGATATTTTAACTTTAGCTAAAAGTCTCAACAAGATTCATCTCTTATTTACAAAACTGTGAACTTGAATCTCATTGAAAAGTTCAGACTAACTTGCAATTTTACAGACTATCACATCACTGTGACGAATAGTGATTTGGATTTTTATGATACACACTAATTATTATTTTCACAGAGAATGCTAAACCCACAGATCATTTAACGCATTAAGCACAAAATTTATCATACTACTGTCATTTATAGATCAAAATCACTAGTCTCTTCAGATCTAGAAGGAAAAAATAGAAATAAAAATATCAACCACAGCCATATCAGTAATGATTTTGATGTTTTAAATGGCTGTATGAAAACTCATCCATTACTGCTTTGTTTAGTGTAAGCCTCCACTAACTAGCTGTATCATACAAATGGATATGTATGAAGAAGGTCCTTGTATAATTTAATGACATAAGGAACATTATAGTCGGAAACATTCCTAGACGAAAGTTGACATCATTGTGATTAAAAAAAATGAAATATACAAGTTAAGAAAGAAGCTCCATTAGTCCACAGCATCCGGAAGACAGCATGTCCACAACCAGACTTATATTCATCCTATTTTAACCTTTTGATGGCAATTAAGCAATGTGATTGTTCACCATTAAAGTTGACGTTATG